>PVIC010034017.1:0-12284 GCA_004025085.1 Thryonomys swinderianus
CTCCCAAGTGCTGGGATTACAGGCGTGAGCCACCACGCCCGGCACTGTGGTATGTGCTATTGATTGCTGGTGGGCGTGAGTCTCCACGCCCAGCATTGTATGTGATTACCGGGATTGAACTCAGGACCTTTCACTTGGGAGGCAGGCGCGGGAACCACTGAGCTAAATCTCCGGCCCTCTCTCAGAAAATTAAAAAAAAAAAAAAGAAGAGGAGAAAACTTTAAAAAAATTTTCATTTTGAAACAAGGTCTCTGGTTAGTTGTCTAGACTGGACTTGAGCCAGCAATCCTCTTGAATAACTAGGATTACAGGCATATGCCACTGCCTGGCAAAGGCTTTCTATTAAAAGAAAAGGTTTATTTATGTAGAAAATTTTTAGGAAATATTAATTTGTAAGGAAAAAAGAAAAGCAAAAGCACACAAAAGCCCTTTCCCAGAATGCATTGATATTTTGTATGTTTGCAGTATGGTTTTATTTTGTTCTTTTTTAATTGAATACCTGCATATATAATTATACAGTCAAAGCATAGATTATACAGAAATAGTATTAAAGTAACTGCTTTAATTTCTGAGTATTGTCCTTTTCCTTGTGTAAATTAACAGGACATAAACTGGTCTGTGAGGCAGCAGCAATGGTCATCTCCAAGAAGGTTTTTTGAAATTCGGGATCTCAGGCCCACTCTAAATCCACTGAGTGAGACCTTCTGAGAATTTTGAGAAGATCCCAGGGTTATATTCATTATAGTCTTGACAGCCATCCACATGTCCCCATATTTAGTTCAGTAGGGTAGCTTACTTGGTCATTTATCAAAACTAAAGTTTTATTTTTTTCTGTATTGCTGTTGTCACGGGAAACCTGACATTAGCTGGGACCTGAGTTGGTGCCAGCCCCCCAGTATGTCACAAAAACAGAATTGTAGAGGGCTGTAGCCATGCTTTCATTAGCCGTTTTCTTCACCCCTTGGAGCTTTGTCCCTCTGTCTGCTTTGTTGTGTTAAAACTTAAATTGATCCTTCCCTGGAGTTTGCTTCCTGCTGGCTCCAGCTTTGTAGCACAGTTGCACGTAGCAAAAAGCCACCATCCCATCTTCCTTCCAGCTCCCTCCCTTTTCTCCACAGATATATTAGATTCACCACCTCCCCCAAAGTAACTACCTGTAATCATGAAAATTGGCTAAGCCTTGATAAGGTCTTGCTAGCCAAAGTGCAGATCTGTAAGAAGCCTGTAATTGCAAATCAAAGTATTACCCCTCCCTGTTTCTTTAATACTGTTGGACAAATTGCACTTTGAATGGAACTCATTTCCTTCATGGCTGACCCCCCTCTAGCAAATAAAATTCCTTTCTTTTTATTTTTTTTGAGACAGGGTCTCGCTTTGTAATTCAGGCTGGCCCTGAGATCACTATGTAGCCCAGGCAAGCCTCAAACTCAGCAATCCTCCTGCCTCTGCCTCCCAAGTGCTGGGATTACAGGTATGAGCCACCACGCCTGACACTGGTATGTGGCACTGATTGCTGGTGGGCACAAGTCAACCATGCCCAGTATTGTGTGTGGTTACTAAGGATAAAACCAGGGACCTTGTACTTGCTAGGCAGGCTCTGGAACCACTGAGCTAAATCTCTGGCCCCTAAAATTCCTTTCTTTATGGAAGTTCTGAGCCTCTCAAGTACTTTCAACTCCCTTTGCCATAACACTGACACTAATAATTCATAGAATCATGGAAATATTTTAGATTACAGAAGCGTGAAATATGGCATAGATATTTGTAAATTGGCAAAAAAGATCTTTAAGAAGCAACACCTCTTTTTAAAGAGCCTTGTTCTAGTTTTTTTTTTTTTTCCCCTAATGAACCACTGATTGACTGTTGGAGTTCGGAATTTGTATCTCAGAAATATCGTTATCTAATTATCTAAGAATGTAAATTAGTATGTTCTCAAAGACTTGAAGGGAGGAAGGACCAGAAGTCATTAAAGACAGATAATTGCATACTTTACAGGCTGAGTCAGCACTGCTGATGAACTGTGAGGGGGTGGGGGAATTTGAACCAACTGGCCCAGGTAAGAAAACGAAGGGCTGTACATCTTGAATAACTTGATCTCTCTATAACTGCAGTCAGCACTTGGCTGTGTAATTAGAGAGGACAAGTCTTTGTGACTACTTTTGCAGATGAAGATAAACAGTCCAGATTACTGTAGAGAGGATGGAATTAGGATCAGTTCTTAGGGAGTCTTCAATCCATAGTTACCAATAAAACATAAGACTTGGTATGTTTGAAGCAAAGAAGTACATTTAAAATCACACTGAGAATTCTAAATTTAAAATGGAGTGAGAGCCAGACATGGTAGTAAAATGCCTGTAATCCCAGCACTCTGGAGGCTGAGGCAAGAGGATAGAGGGTTAGAGGACTGGCTGGACTGCCCAGCAAATTTTCTAGGCTGTAGAGAAAAACCTTAAACAAATCTGACGCTCCAACTTCACAAAAACTAGAACAAAGGCTGAGTGTTCAGAGTGCCAGCCAGCCAGCCAGCATCATTGTTCAGCATGAAAGCAAGGCAATATGGAATAGAGAAGCTTTACGTTCTGACTGGATGTCTCTGATGTCCCCTTTTCTGAGAGCTTTAAAAAACCTTCCCATGTGAATTTCTTCTGTCTATTGGAAATGTAGATTTTCCCTCTCTCAGCTTTGCAATTTTTTTAGCTCAGGAATGTCTTAAGGCCTTTAGCTGTCCCATTAAAGTGGAATCATGACAAAGGCTCCAGATTCCCAGAGTAGAGCAGAAGCCCAGGTCTGTCAGTTAGTAAACCAGATGGTCTAATCACATTCTCCAACCTCCTCCCCCTAACATCCTTTAGTAGTTTTAACTACTTTTACCACATTGCTTAATAACTGTCACTATTTGTTTCAGAGGAGCTGAACTTCACAAAGGAATAGTCTTGAATATGATGTCCAGTAACTGTCCTATATGCAGTTTTTCTTTGATAATGGTGAACAAAGGAAGGCTTGAGGTTTGCTCTGACTCAGCCCTGTTGGCATGAGGAAGCTGAAGTCAGCCTGTCCTGAAGAGCAGCTTTTTTTTTTTTTTTAACAAGCTGGCTTTAGGGCTTCCTCTTGTGGGTCTTGAATGGAAAGGGTGCAAGAACAAGGAAACTGGGCCACTGGCCAGTTCCTGAACCTCACTGGTTGTTATGGTTTCGCTTCTCAGGCCACCTGCCTCAGAAATTGTAGATTAACATTCCGTAATAAGTAAATTCATAGGTTTTTTCCTACAATTAAGTTAAATGAAAAATACGTAAAACAGTGCTGGGTATGTAATACTCAGCTACTATGATTTTTTCATGGGACTGATACAGTCATAAGACTTGGGGCTTACCATAGAGGGACTAGGAAAAATTCTCAACTACCAACCTAATACTCATTAAAAGCATAACTTATATTTTCTTCTGGGACAGTCAGGGATTTAAAAGTCATTTTTTGTTATGAACTATGAGTCTTCACTTGTGCCTACAGATACCCCGTGGGTAAATAAAAACAAACCAAAACTTGGCCAGTTTGTATCCTTTGTTACCTTAAAACTTTGTGTCAAATCCATTCCCAGCGCCACATATAGAAGTGTTATGTCCCTCGCAAGATGGGAGATGCCAAGATGGAGGATTTCTAGGGACGTTCATCTATGCCCAAAAGTCTTCAGCCATTGTGTTGAACCTGGGTTCCAGGAAAGGTTCAGACCACCACAAACGCAGAATCCTTTCTGGAAATCAACCCAAAGGACTAAACTTTTTCCACAATGTGAGTCAGCAAATCTGGAATTTAATTCTATGGGTAGGATGAGTAGAATTTAATTCTACAGGTCTAGATTTCTTATTTCTGTGTTCTCATCTTAGATCCTGTCCAGTGATCCACATGGGTGCAATAGAAAGACCATGTAGCCCACGTGCTGATAAACTCCATGATACGGGTCAGTGCTGAGGCTGGTGAGGCAGTCTGTAAACGTGCTTAAGGTTTCTAAGGCATAGATACTAGTTATCAGAGAATTCTTAAAGAAGGTGACTACAGGGCTGGAGATGTAGCTCAGTGGTTCCAGTGCCTGCCTTGTAAGCACAAGGTCCTGAGTTCCATCCCCGATAACCATATACAATGCTGGGTGTGGTGATTCACGCCCACCAGCAATCAATACCACATACCGCAGTGCCACGTGGTGGCTCATGCCTGTAATTCCAGCACTCTGGAGGCAGAGACAGGAGGATTGCAGAGTTCAAGGTTTGCCTGGGCTACATGATGAGCTCAGGGCCAGCCTGAACTACAAAGGAGAGACCCTGTCTCAAAAAAAAAAAAAGAAGATGACTACATTCAGAAGCTCTCCCCTGTGAGTTCTTTTTGGTAAATATTATCTGGTACCCTCTACATCTGCTTATTTTTCCCAAGTAATTTGAATTCAAGACATTCAGTTGTACCTACTTTCCACGGACTTAGTCAGCTGTCAAAATAAGTACAAACTAGGACATGAATCTAAGAATTGTCCAATGGCCACACTAAGCAGCTTTAACACTCAGGGTTTTAAGCCAGCCAGGTTATGTAAATTTAATGATCAGGTTTATATATCCTGTGTCCTTTATGCACAACCCATACTTTAGTTTCAGTAAGGTGGCACTAATCTATTAGATAGCATTTTGGGCACTGATAATTAGAATTAATCCTTACCAAGGTTTACTTCATGTCCACTAAAAAAATTACTTGCAATGCTACATTCTACATATTTTAAGTATGATGTAGTTATCTCTGAAAACTATGTGACTGTCATTGGACAGGATACAAGGATATCCTCAAATAAAAATAAAGTAGAAACTGATTTACCTCACCCACAGGGCAGGTGTAGATTACTTACTGCACAGTGGGTCCCGGCGGTAATTTTTTCCATGTTGGTGTCTTAAATGAAGGCTTGGATAAGACACAGAAAAGGCAGTGGGGGTGTACATTTATTGAAGGTGGGAAAAACGTATGTTCTGCAAAATGAAAGCAGGCCAGTGAACAAACTCACAGTGGCCCGAAGGACAAAGGAGAGGGATTTTTTGTATCTCAAATTCCTGCACTAAATCCAAAAATCTTGCCTGGACTTCTTCGCACAATAAAGGCATTGGGATAGTTAACATAATTCACTTGGCTTGACACCAGATATAAACTCCCCTATTGAACGACTTGTTTGGCCTCCTGCCAGATGTAAATGAAGAACTAAAAATAATACTTTCCTGATTGGGTTTGTGTACAGCATTCAGGAGCCACATGGTCATCCTGGATCTGTGTTCAGCTCATGTCTCCTACATCTCTATAATTTTGACACATCCCACCCAGTAGTTTGACTAATTTGTTCCAGCCCTAATCTCCTAATTCATTTTCCCCAGAGAGACATAATTGGCATAATTATGGTATGCTGAGTGAGGGGTGGTTTCTTCTCCCTTCTTTTGTCTTTTCTTCTTTCTTTTAGACAGGGTTTCACCGTGTTGTTCATATTAGCCTTAAACTCTGAAAGATCTTCCTGCCTTAACCTCCTGAGTGCTGGGATTACAGGTGTGTGACACCATTCTTCTTATTTCCTGCTGAAGGGTTGTAGGTCTTTTGAGGATGATGTGCTCTCAGACTTACCTTGGGACATAGGGGCTTATCAGTTGAGTCGGAAAAAACCTTTCGGAAAACAATGAGAAAAGAGTTAGTGCCTATGTCAGGAATTGTTGAACTGCCTGTTTGATGAGAGAAAGCTCAGAGAATTTGTTAGAATCATGGGCTATAGTCTGGGTCATCATCTGAAAGTGAATATTTTGAAGTCTTGAAGAAATTTACCATTAGGTTGAGGGAGCAGAGGCTAAATATAAGAAGGAGCAGGTAGAAATATTTCCTAGTTTATTTTAAAAGGTGGACTATGACAGGTTCTGTAATTACAGAGATTATTATTCCATGCTGTAATTTGAGAGAAGTTTTCTAAGGAGTTTTATTTCCATACTTTCTGTGGAAAGACAGGCATGGTGAAAAGAGATGTTAGATAAACTACCAAGAGCTGAGAGTTGCCTCACTACCAGAATTACCTACATTGTGAATTCTAAAAACAGGAGTCCTAATACTGATATTCATTTACACAGATCCCAAAAACATCTTTCTGATAGTATATGCCCATGCAGCAATCTGGAAAAGGGGGGGGGCTTGCTAACTAATAAGCAATCATCTACAAAGCACAAGCAAAAATTCTATACTCTTGGACACAATGTTTTCCCAGAAAGGGTACTGTCATTCATTGCAGAAGACACCAAAGAGACTTATCTAAAATCTCCTTGATAAATCAAAAGACTAATAGGCAAAGAAAGGCAGCCTTACAGCTTCCCAAGACCTTAGCCTTATTTCCATGTACTTCCTGGAATCTGTGTAAATAGTTAACTACCTGCCTTTTTCTAGTATCAATACCTGAGTAAGAACCCTAAGCTCTGCTTTTTAACAGCCTTCCCTGGGGGAAGGTGTCTTCCCTCATTGACCTGTTAGGGACTGACAACTACATATTCTGTCTTTTGATGTTCTTCAATAAATCTATTTCCATCAGTGAACTAGACCTTCTTAGGGTCTTGGAGGGGACACACTGCTGATGTCCTGACTCCTTACATAGGTCTGGGAAATCGCCTGTTCACAAGTGTCTAACCTCTGAACCTATAGGCCTCATTGAGGCAGGATTAAGATTAGTGCAAGACTTTAAGGTCACTTCAAGGGTATCTGGTACTTGGGCATGATCTATACTTGGGCAGCTGTTCCTCTGTCAACCACAAGTGACTCTTTGCATCAAGAAGAGCCCTGACCTAGTGGGGAGGCAGAAATTCTAGTTTTGGTCCCAAAGTTTGCTTTGTAGCTGCTTCTGTTAGGAGAGCTGCAGCTGCTACTGCCCTCAGGAAGGTGGCCTCCAGCAACCAGATCATCTCATTTTTTTTTTTTTGAAAAACATGCCAATCTGCCAGCTTTTTGGCCAAGACACCCAAAGTAATTCCTCTTTTTTTTCTGATAAGTGAGAAAAGTCAGGTTTTTAAGGTAATGAAACTTCCTCTCCTCCATCTGTTCATATTCTTCTGTCACCCCTGACATTCATATGGAAAGTCTGCTGGATCTGTTACTCAGATCCATTATCTTTCTCACTGGTTCATTCAGTCATTCAATTCATTTTTGTTTATAGATCAAGGTCTCTTTACAGCTAACAAGGTTTCATGTGTGTGTGCGTGTGTGCATGTGTGTATGTACATGAGTGTATGAGCTGTGCTTAAGTTTTTTATAAATTTATTTTCTAGGAGGGATGTTATTTCTGTTCAATTGAAAGTCTTAACTGCGCTCTCAATACTTACATAACATTTTTACCTTATCCCTTATCAAATAATACTACTGTATATTTAATTGGATTGATTAACAATCTCCAGCTTTACTTACATGATTAGTTTCAGGAAGCCTTTATTATTCTTTGTTCTTACCTAAATCTAAAAATTTGGCCTATAATTATTAACTCCTATTTCAGACAAGTTTGTGAACCCTGAGCTATCTCTAGGTTTCTCCAGTTCTTGTTTCCATTGTCTTTAAGGTGTTCATTTCACAAGATAAGGGAGGGGAGACTTTAGGGTAGACTTCCTGATTAGCTCTATTTTTCTGAACACCAAAATTAGTTTTCTACTTAACCTTTAATAAATGAGAAAAAACACAGTAGTCTGTCTCATATAGAACATTTAGAATAGATAATCCATAAACCCTTGAGGTGAGGCAGGAACAGCTTTGGAAAATAACATACACTCATAAAACATACAGAAAGGCAGAATGTTGCAGCATCTGCCTTAAGACATCTGCTTTTAATGAGATGATAACTGCATTTAATTGTGCCAGGTCTGGCCCAAAAGGCAGATGGCAGCAAAGAACAATAATACATCATGGAAGTTTCATAAAGAATCACAGAAGAGGGCCGGAGGGTTAGCTCAGTGGTTCTGGCACCTGCCTTACAAGCGCAAGGTCTTGAGTTCAATCCCCGGTAACCACATACAATGCTGGGTGTGGAGACTCACGCCCACCAGCAATCAACCAGCAATCAGCACCACATACCACAGTGCCAGGCATGGTGGCTCACGCCTGTAATCCCAGCACTCGGGAGGCAGAGACAGGAGGATTGCTGAGTTCGAGGCTTGCCTGGGCTACATAGTGAGCTCAGAGCTAGCTTGAACTACAAAGCGAGACCCTGTCTCAAAACAAAACAAAACAAAAAAGAATCACAGAAGAGCCGAGGATTAAGCTCAACTGGTACTGTGCCTACCTCAGAAGCATGAGCTGGACCCTGATACTGCAAAAAAAAAAAAAAAAGTTCTGAACAACAACAACAAAATCACAGAAGACACCAGTACATTTCATTGTGCTGTTTCAAAGTGGAACCATAACATGGCATTTTGTCTTTCTTTAAACTGAATTCTTTATTGGTACATTTTATATGCATCTCACAATCACACATAACATTGGGGAATTTGTGCCAGTATATGACACAAGTTAATTCTCATTTTTACCCACATCCCTACCTCCCCACACCTCCCCACCATTTTGTCTTTTTATATATAACTACATTTTTAAAAAATTTTTTTGAGACGGCATCTCCCATAGTGGCCCTGAGCTCACTATAGCCCAGGCAAGCCTTGAACTCAGCAATCCTCCTGCTTCTGCCTCCCAAGTACTGGGATTACAGGCTTGAGCCACCATGCCTGACACTGTGGTATGTGGTATTGATTGCTGGTGGGTGTGAGTCACCACGCCCAGTATTGTTAATATGTGGTTATTGGGGATTGAACCAGGGAACCTGCACTTGCTAGACAGGCGCTGGAACCACTGAACTAAATCTCTGGCCCTGTAATTACATATTACATTCCCTTTAGCATCTTTTGGTCAATGTCACTGAACCATACAATTTTTGGTTTAGAAGTTTAAATTCAATAAACATGAAAGCTTTTGTGTCAATGAAAATGACTGCTAAATATTCCACACTTGTTAGTAAAACAAAATAGCATCACCACATGATCTGTAGAGCCACATCAAAATAGTGCTTTACAATTCCCATTTCAGAATACAGTAAAACACTTTGACAGTTTCAACTTCACAAACAAGGAATAAAACACCTCTTCCACTTTCCCAAGAGTTTTAAGTTTTCTCAACACAGCTGAAAGCCATTATTAAAATAAATATTTTTATATTGTAGAATTACTCTGCATACCTGTGTATGTGCGAACAGCTTATGACAACAGGTTAATGGCAAGTTCATCATTTAAATATTTGCTTATAAAGTAAAAATCTTCAGTTCAATTCAGGTTAGCCTACTAAATACTTCACATTAGGTTCCATAGATCTTTTCCCTCAAAACTTTCCAAACTTCAAAATTAACTGAGGATATCAACAAGACACAAACATATTACCAGTCTTCTATGTACTGTGATTTTTTTTTCAAGGTTGGATGTGAAAATTTTCCAAAGAAATTACATACCTTCAGATAAAGTTACTCAGCATTTTAGTTTCAGCAAAATGAAGATTTTTATCAGGTTCCAGTTCATTCTTTTGCAATATAGTAATCTCCAGGGGGGAAGAAAGGAACAATCACACAAGTGAACAGTTGACAATGGCTGCAGTTGACTGGAGAACATTTCTGGTTGGTTTCAGTTCAGGTACATGCAGCATTTCCTCCTCACAAAAATGTAGACAACAGACAGGTTTCTAAACACACATTCTATACTGACATTGTGCAAACACAGGAGATTATAGGAGGGATGCAACCCTAAACTGATGCAGTGCTTGGAACCACTTATTTAAATAATGGGTTTAAAATTGCTGAATAATTCAGGGTATTTCCCATATTTTCTTTCAGAAATCAGCTACTTTGGAAAAGACACTGAGATCCCACAATGTTTAGATACAAAAGTATGTTTTTCTTCCTTAAGGATAATGCTAATATAGCTAAAAATGGGCTAGAAAGTGCATTGTAAAGAAATAATTCTCTGCTAAAACTCAAAAGGTGAGTCAGTGGACACTGATTTTGCTATGACAAAGTCTTTTTAAAAAAAGAAAATCCTATGGTACCACTTCGTTACAGATAAGCTACAAGGAAAGTATGAAAAGCGAAATAACTAAAACTTAAAGTCTACAACCTTTTCAGCACTTGTGAAAAATAAGCCATAGCCTTACTATTCTTAAACATCTTCACCTAGTGATGTCTTTAAACCTAAGGGTCACATCACCTTTCAGACAGACCCTGGAGCACTTGTAAAGAAAACCCATCAAATGTAATGTATTTTACATTATCCTAGTGAGTCGCTGTTGAAATGTTTGTACAACAAATTGTTCTAAGATTCTACCCAAGTGTTCTGTGAAGCAGTAAGCCAGGAATGTACATGACACTACAGTCTTTCTCTCCTTTACTAGGTACATTCCTCAATTTCATGTGTTTTTTGGTTTTGTTTTGATTTTTATTTTTTTGCAGTACTGGGGATCAAACTTGGGCCATTGTGCTTGAAGGGTAGGCACAGTACCACTTGAGCTAAATCCTCGTCCCTAACTTCAAGTTTTTGTTTTGTTTTTGAGACAGGGTCTTGCTTTGTAGTTCAGGCTGGCCCTGAGCTCACTATATAGCCCAGGCAAGCCTCGAACTCAGCAGTCCTCCTGTCTCTGCCTCCCGAATGCTGGGATTACAGGCATGAGCCACCATGCCCAGCACTGTAGTATATGGTATTGATTGCTGGTGAGCATGAGTCACCACACCCAGCATTGTTGTATGTGGTTACTGGGATCGAATTCAGGACCTTGTGCTTGTGAGGCAGTTCGCTGGAACCACTGAGCTAAATCTCTGGCCCGGCCCTTCATGGTTTTTTTGTTTGTTTGTTTTTGTTTTTTAAACAAAGAAAAACAAAGCCAACCTTTCTGCAAAATTTAAAGAAACTACCAGTTGAAGAGCTGAATTATACAATTTCAAATATGAGTATTAAAAGATTAAGATGTATTACAAATTAGCAGCTTATAGTTTTGGCCCATTATAGTAAATGTGAATTTATAAACCATGTTCTTAAAATTACTTCATTCTCATTTTTTAAAAAATGGCTGTTCTTAAATAGGCCCATTGTCAGAAATAGGTTTACATCAGGGAAAATCACACCATTTCTACTACAAAAGATCTTCCCTTTTAAAAGGGTCTGTCATAGCCCAATACTTTTATCTTAAGCAATGAAAAAGATACCATCCCCAAAGTTGTCAACTATAAAAATCACTGAATAGGGACGGAGATTTAGCTCAGTGGTTCCAATGCCTGCCTAGCAAGCGCAAGGGCTCTGGTTCGATCCCCAGTAACCACATACAACAATACCGGGTTTGGTGACTCACACCCAACGGCAATCAGTACCACATACCACAGTGCCGAGCATGGTGGTCAAGCCTGTAATCCCAGCACTTGAGAGGCAGAGGCAGGAGGATTGCTGAGTTCAAGGCTTGCCTGGGCTACATAGTGAGCTCAGGGCCAGCCTGAACTACAAAGTGAGACCCTGTCTCAAAAAAAAAAAAAATCACTGAATAGTCAGAATACCTTGTTTCTAGAGAAATAGAGCTATACATATCTGATACTAGTACTTTTAAAAAAATCATTGGTACATTGTATATACACATCATGATCACACTCAATATTGAGAATCTGTACCAGTATATGACACGATTTCATTCTCATTTTTTCCCATTCCCCTAATCCACCCCACAACCTCCTGCCTCCTAAATACATAAGCTTTGTTTCCCTTTTTAAAATTACCATCACAATTTTCTTACTGTTCATTACTCACCCTTCCATCCCATTTCCCTTTGAAATATTTTCTATTTCACAATATCCATCATACAGTCTAGAACTCATTTACATCTTCAGTTGCTCATAGCTACTAGTACTCTTGAGAACTAAACCGACATTCTCTTTACAAAGCATAAGAATTTTCTAAGAAAAAAAAATATAACAACACTCTTAAATACTTGTGTTGGATCTGAAATCGACACCAACAAAGAAATAGCTAAGAACAATTTTTCGGGTGTGCCAGAGTCAGCTGGACAAATCAGCAGGGTTGCAAAGTCAAGGGGTGCAGAATAAGAAAAGAAAAGAAGACAGAAAAATGGGCTCAAGGAGGGGCCGGAGGGTTAGCTCAGTGGTTCTGGCACCTGCCTCGCAAGCGCAAGGTCCTGAGTTCAATCCCCGGTAACCATATATAATGCTGGGTGTGGAGACATGT
>PVIC010034018.1:0-19821 GCA_004025085.1 Thryonomys swinderianus
GGCTGGCCCTGAGCTCACTATGGTGCCCAGGCAAGCCGCCGCGAACTCAGCAATCCTCCCGTCTCTGCCTCCCGAGTGCTGGGATTACAGGCGTGAGCCACCACGCCCAGCATTATATGTGGTAACCGGGGATCGAACTCAGGTCCTTATGCTTGCGAGGCAGGCGCCGGAACCACTGAGCTAACCCTCCGGCCCGAGCATAGCACTGTTACAGACCAGTGAAATGGCATAAAAGACAGATAAATGAACCCACAGAACAATAGATATCTGATTCTTGACAAATACCACAACCTTAGTTTGTAGAAAAGGCAGCCTCTTTAATAAATAATGTGGGAAAATTGGATGTCCATGTGCACAAGATTAAAGCTAGATACCTGTTTCTCAGTCTATATAAATATATTCAAAAGCCATTAAATGCATAGAGTATAAGACTCAAAATTTTGAGAGTACTAGAAGAAGACCTAGGAAAACCACTGAAGCCATGACCATAGGGCAAGACTTCTGGAATAGAATCCTGATAGCACAAAAAATAATAGCAGCATCCAAAATGGCAACATATCAAAGAAAACAAGCAACAGAGAGAAGAGACAGCTACCAGAATGGGAGAAAATCTTTGCCAGCTTCTCTTCCTATGAAGGATTAATATCTAAAATATGCTAGCAATTAAATTAATTAATGCCAAAAATCAAACAGTCCAGTCAACAAAGAGGCAAATGAACTGGGCAATTCTCAAAACCAATTATCAATAACCAATAAGTATATGAAAAATGTTCACAATAAAGTATATTCACAAGACATTTGACAGGATATAAATTTGACATTGAAAAGGCAACAGTTTGCTATAAATCAAAAACCAGCTGAGAAAAAATCAGGAAAACAATTTCATTCAAAATAGCTTCAGTTCATATTATTAGTTACTAGGAACATGTATGACAAAACATTTAAAATTCCATCTCACTGTAGTCAAAATTTATATATAAATATATATAAATATATAATATATCTTTATATATACATACATAAATATATATTATATATTTATATATACATACATAAAGATATATTATATATTTTATATATACAAACATAAATATATATTATATATATTTTATATATACTTACATATATACTTATACACATACACACAGACAGAGATATATACACACAAAAAATAGATGCTGTGAAAATCTTTCCACATTGCTTATGAAAATGTAAATTAGTCCATCTACTACAGAAATCAGTGTTCAAGTACCAGAAAAAACTAAGCTATATCATTCCTTGGCATGTACCTGAAGGAATTAATAATCTCATTGTATGGAATATCTGTGTACTCATTTATTCTGGCATAATTCACACTCAACTGAGGCATCCATCAACATACAAATGAGTGAAGAAAATGTGGAATATACATATAAGGGAGAAGTTTTCAACTATAAAGTAGGGTGAAATAACATCATTTGCAGGGAAATGAATGGAATTAGAGATCTTGTTCACAGAAATAAGTTGAACTCAAAAAGAAAAATAATGCAAATTTTCCCTAATATGTGGTATCTAAAAAAAATGACCAGAAAGTGTTAATGAGACTACTATTACACAAGAAGAGCATAAGGGAGAAACAGGAGTGACATATAATATGGGTAGATACTAAGGAGTTATATATTAAGTCATTAAGGGACTATGATATTGACATTAAGTTATGGAGTTGAAAAGGTATATACTACACTACTAAATAAATCAACAGTTTAAAAAATTATGCATTATTTGACATTAACAGTTTTGAAATTTTCAAAATGAATGAAAGTATAATATATCAAGAAGTTATTTAGAATATTTGACAATTTTAATTTGTCATAGTGAGACAATAAACATGTGCTTCTGATTATCAATAATCTTGACTTGTGTTCTTATAAACTGTTTCTAAGTAGTAGAAGTTTAAAGTGCTGCAAGAATGTGAAGTGATGAATATTTAATTTAATTGTTTAAACATTTATGGGTACATGTTTGGGGTAGATAATGATAACATTCATCATGGTGCATGTACATAATGCATCTGGAGGGAGGTGGCGGGGAGGAAGAAGGGGAAGGTGGAGGGGACATAAAATGAATTAAAATGGATATTAAATGGCTTGATGGTGGTAATCATGGTATATATGTATGTCAAACATCATGTTGTATACATTAAGCATTATTTTATGTGTAAATTACACTTGAAAATAAATTACAAGTCTTGAAAATGCTATTCAAATAAACAAGTGAAAGCAGTCAAGGGCATGGGAATGCATAGTGAGAGAGGTCATCTGATGGAGAAAGTAATGCTTAAATCCATTTTCTTAAAGGTGAGTGTTGCTGCTGAAGACTCACTAATATTATTGGAAGAGATGCTTTCATAGGTTGATTTGATCAACCATTATTTCCCAAGTTCAGTTTGACAGTAGACCTTCTGTCTTATCAGGAAAGTCTGTGGGGAAAGACATAGCTTTGAGTCCAATGATTGATTTTCAGGGAGACATTTGTTTTGTGTCAATCTCTGGTTGTGAGACACAAACTTGGACTTAAGTAAATGAGGCCTCATCTCATTTTGAAAAGCCATGGACTGTTAGGGTCATTGAGATCATTGAGCTGCTGCACACTCATTCCGGGAACACTGGGCCTCCAGCCAACAGTGGTTGATGGAGATGTGCAGGTCATGGTGCCCTCTGTCCTCTATTACATTGTCACAAAATGTTTTTGTAATGTCTGCTCAAAATATTTACTTGTATTCAGTTAACTTTCCCTCTACTTTCCCTAAGGCTAGCTATTATGACCACAACCTCTGCATGTATAAGCCTGTATGATTCTAATAATCTTTGCTATCAGCCACTGGTTGCTATACCTGTCAGTTACTTAACTGTCAGTCACTCTGTTGCCATCCACAGCTATCAGTTACTAGCTGGTAACCAGCTACCAGACATTCGCTGGTATTGTCTGTCCACGATTGTGCTTCCAGTCTCCAAGGGAAGAACTCAATGCATTTCTTTGATTTTGGTAATAGTTTTCAATCTTTTCTTGGAAAGTTTTCATTTTATATGGGAATCTCAGATTAATAGACCCAAAATGCATGCTAAATACTTTTTTTTTCAACTCTTACTCTGCTCTATAGTGATTTACTTGAGGATCATTAAACTCTATTTCACTTTCACTTGCCCCTAAATTAACTACTGGAAGCACGTGATTACCTTAATTTCTGTCACTATTGATTTATCTGTCTTATTTTTCCTAGATTGATGTTCACTATTTTTAATTTGGCAGCATATTTGTCTCCTCATTAAATTGATTCTCTTAGTTGTTTATGAAAGTGAGGTATGTGGGGAATGTAATTCAAATTTATCTCACTATCTTCAGTCCAGTGTAGTCAGATCTTACCTGAGAAGCATTTCCAGCCAGTGTGTACTGCTTTTAAAAGGTAAAGCTATTTCTTAATTGCTGAGGTAAATTATGATTGCAGAAGTACTTCATTGATAGACAGAGATAAAATAGAATTTATTACACATTTAAGTGCAGTAAAATACAATCTACCATTTTTCCTTAGAGAGCTGAAAGCCATTTGAGAGGGGAAATACCAGTGGAGTTCTTTTCCCCTGTCATTTACAGAGTAATATTTCTCTACTTCCCTTATTAATTTACATTTTTAAATTATCCAGTTGAATTTTTCCTGACCTTTCATCTTTGTACAATGTAACATAGGAATAATAAACCAACTGCCTAAATAGTTAGCTTTTAGATACTGTGTGATGCTAGTTTTGTAATATTTCCCTGCTTTAAAGAAGAAATGAGGAGAGTAGGTACAAAGTTCACAGGGGCAAAGAAGAGGTACTCAGATTGGGAAGTCACTGATTGTGAGGGTAAATATTAAATGAATCTTGTAAATCATGAAATAAGAATGAGAATTACTAGGTCCGCTCTAAGGGAGTGGTATCATTAAGTGTATTATTATTCATAAAAGCACATGAGAGCACCTGATGCTTTTTTGTCATAAGAATTCATATTGCAGTATGATATATTTCCCAAAAGAGAAGCAGAACCAATCTATGGTATCTACTTTTGTTGTTTTTACTCAGTTGTTTAATAGTCATCATTAGAATACTATTTTGTCTTAATTTTTTTTACTATTACACATTTTTCTTACGATCATGACAAGTATATGTTGGTGTATAAAAAGGTTTTATTATAACTATCTTCATTTTTTCCAGATATATTTTTTAGCTAATGTCACTGATGAGGTCAATTTCTTTCTTCCAACATGTCTTATTTTTTAAAATTTTTTTCATTGTCCATGAGTCTGTTAATATAGTGTATTATGCTTATTGATTTACATATGTTGAAGCATCCTAGCACCTATGGGATGATTGCAACTTCGTCAGAGTATATGATGATTCACTATATTCTGTTGATTCACTGAATTATGTTTTCCAGTATATTTTTTGAGGATTTTTTCATTGTTGTTTATTAGGGATATTGGCCTGTAGTTCTCTTTTTCGACTGGGTCTTTCTCTCTTTTTTAGAATCAAGGTAATGGTTGCTTCAAGGAATGAATCTGGGAATGTTGCTTCCCTTTAGATTTCATTAAAATGATTAAGAAGTAATGACATTAACTCTACCTGAAAAGCTTTATAGAATTCAGCAGTAAAATCATAAGGACCAGGGCTTCAATAAATGCAGAAAAAGCATTCAGAAAAATAGACCAGAACCCTACAGAAAATTGGAATAGATGGACTTTATCTCAACCTAATAAAAGTTATTTATGAGAAACCAACAGCCAGTATCATACTGATAGTCAAAAACTG
Organism: Thryonomys swinderianus; assembly: GCA_004025085.1. Lineage (NCBI taxonomy): Eukaryota > Metazoa > Chordata > Mammalia > Rodentia > Thryonomyidae > Thryonomys > Thryonomys swinderianus. The sequence goes on from PVIC010034018.1 coordinate 4,824, forward strand.
AACTTTTCACATTAAGATCAGGAACAAGACAAAGATGTGCACTATCACTACTCCTTTCAATATAGTGCTGGGAACATTAGCCACAGCAATTAGACAAGAGAAAAAAAAATGAAAAGAATAAAGATAGGAAAGGAAGAAGTTAAACTGTCATTATTTGCTAATGACATATTTTATGAGCTAAAAACTCAACCAAAGGACTGCTACACTTAATTGGCAAATTTAGTAGCATAGCTGTATACAAGGTCAATGCTCAAAAATCAATAGTCTTTTTATACACAAATAAACTCATTGAGAGAGAAATTGGGGAGTCATGCCCTTTCACAATACCATCCAAACAAATGAAATATCTAGCAATCAATCTAACAGAGGAGGCAAAAGACCTCTACTCTGAAAACTACAGAACTCTGAAAAAGGAGATTGAAGAGGATATCAGAAAGTGGAATGACATCCCTTGTCCATGGGTAGGAAGAACCAACATCGTCAAAATGGTTATATTCCCACAACTACTATTTAGATTCAATGCAATCTCAATTGAAACCCCAACAGTATATTTAAACTTAGTAAATAATAGCATATTGTTTCTCTAATATGAGAAGCTAAAGGTGTAAATGAGATCAGAATGTATGATAGATATGTTGAAATACAAAGAAAATGTTTAAAGGGAAAAGGTCAAGGGGCAGTAGTGGAAAATAAAGAATGGAAGGAAAAATTTGATAGTTAAAAAAATGGAAATAAAGGTTTTGTATATAGGGGATTGAACTGTTGTGGGTGTACAGGGGAAAGGGAAAACTGAGATTTGAGATGTGTCATGGACAGGTCCAAATTCTTAATGTTAAATGTAATCATAATATATATATATATATATATATATATATATACATATAAATACCTATAAACTCAATTTTAAAGAAGAGAAAGAAAAAAGTAATAGTTGTCTTGAATGTGCTTGCTTAAGATCATACTTGTTAATTTTTTTAATGTTATATTCATTTCCATATACTGAGTGTTAAAAGATTCATTTTATTTTTTATATTATCTCTTCAATTCTCTTTTGTTTTTTTTTATTTCTCTAGTTAGTCCTCTGACTTCTCCATGTAATGTTGCTTCTTTCTCTCCTTTAGTTTTTATTGGCTCTATATTATTTTAGCTTCTAATGTAAGCAATCTCACTCTATGTCAATAGTGAGATCCAAAATGTACAATAGGTATTGTGAAATGGGAAGAAAATGTTCAAAGGGGAAGGGAACTGAAGAGATAAGGGGCAGGGGAAAGCAAAGAAGGGAAAGAAAAAATTTCATGGTGCAAAAGGAAAAAGAAACAGAAACAGTTTATGTTTATGGGAGGTGAGGGAGTTGAAGAGAGGGGAAGGGAATGGGAAGAAAATGAGAATCAGAATGTATCATGTAAATTCACCACTATCAAAGTGATCGTAATGTATACCTAAAATGTAGCAATACAATCAACAGAGAAAAAATAGTGACTTGTGCATTTCTTACTTTTGTAATCTTTGTAGTTTTCTTCTGTTTGATTTAAAGAGCAATAGTGCAGTTTTGGGAAAAAAAATACAAGAAAAAAAAACTGTGGATGTTGTTTACTTCTGTTCTCATCGAAAAAGCTTTCAATGAATTTATGTTAAGCATGATATTTTTTAAAATTTAAGTGTAGCCACTGAAATTTTCATTTCTGAAATTTTCACTTGATACTATTGTTTATAATAGCTGTTTTGAGATATGATTTACCTGCCACATAATTTCCTTTTAAACTATACAACTCAGTGCAGATACTTTGAATGTAAATTTATGAAATATATACCAACCATTGGTTCTTTCTCATTACCTCAATTTCACTGAATATATTCTATTATATTTATTCATTTACCAGTTTATGACTGTGAGCATTAATCTTGTTTATCAGTTTGACTCAGTGTGCAATGCCTGGAAGATTAGTTCTGTGTGTTTAAGCGGGCTCTCCCTTTCATTGGCACGGGAGTCAGCAATATAGGAAGGAAGACCCACCTTGATAGTGAGTGGTGCCACCTGCTGGCCTGGTAGTCTGGATGGAAGGAAGGGGGAAGAAGGAGGAAGTAGGTCTGCATGTGAGAAGTTCTGGAGTGGGTTCATCTTGTGCAATTGCCACATCTGTGGGTTCTCAGGCTCCAATTTGTTCAGCCTTCCAAGAGAAATTTGTACCAATGTCTCTATAAGAGGCCTTCATGTCTCAGACTGGCACTGAATCCCTCTCTTGTTCCCTCTTTTTCTGTGGCTTCTCACTTCTTGGACCAGTTACTGGATCCTCTCCCTATGTGGTGTGCAAATGGCCATCCCAGACTAACCTGCTTCTGTGCTGGAAGTCAGCCAAATGCACTTCCTTGCACATTTATTTTGTTCCCCTAAAGAATCCTAACTAATCCAATGGACATTTCAACTATTTGTGCATCAAGGTTATGAAGACTAAAGCTGTTATTTACATTTATGTTCAAATTATTCAGTGGATGTATGCTTTCAATACTATTCTACTGAGTATATATCTAGATATATAATTCTGGGTAAAGTACTAATTCTATTTTCACATCATGAAGAACTGCCAAACTGCTAAAGAATAACTACACTGTTTTATAATCCAATCAAAAGCATATGATGGTTTAGTATTTTAAAATCTTCTTCACCATTTGTTATTGTATAATTTTTATTTTAGCTATTCGGCTGAGTATGAAATGATACCTCAATGTGATTTTTGTGTATATTTCCCTAAGGAATATTTTTTATGTATTTATTGGCCCCTTGGACCCTTGCTTTGAAAAATATTTCTATTAAAATGCTCTTCCCCATTGTAATTGGATTATAAATCTTTTTAATTTGATTCCTGTTGTTTTATGTCCTGCTCACATGTACCTTAAAACATATATTAATTGTAGATATTATGCCCTATTTTTCAGATTGCCTACACTTTAAACATATATAAAAATTAGTTCTTAGTGTAAATTTACATTTGTAAAATAGCAGAACAAATAGAATTTTCTCTCTAGTCTAAAATTTTCTTTATCAACATTTTACATTATATGCATTTATTACAATCAATGTACTAGTAATAATATATGATTACTAATCACATTTTGCATTGGAGTTTACTTTTTGTTTTATCATCCTATGGGCTTTCCCAAATGTCTTATTAAATATTGTCAAACTATACCCAGGGGTTTGGGTTGATTCATGTCTAGTGAAGAAAACATAATGTTACTCAGTAGATGTTTGGATTAAAAAGACTATTATTCAAGTTCTGCTATCCACAGATCCCACAAAGACCATGTAACACGCAAAAACACAGCCAAGAGCAGTGGGAGGGGCTGGACAGAGAGGAGGACATAGGATGTGATGGAGGAGGTTGTTCCTAAACCAAATTAAGCTTAATGTGGGCTCCTTTGAATACCTGTAGCAGTCTAAGGGCTGCCGCCAGCTGTTTGATGGTGGCAGCAAACAGGGAAAGGAATTTGTGTCCTAAGAGGCTCATAAAGTTGGTGTTGAGAAAGTGTGTGTATGGGGGGGTGAGGCTGTTATGGACCCTGAATGAGTTGGTCTCTGGTGGAAGGTAAGAACCCTGGGTATTGCTCTGTCTCATCAGCAAGATGCACATGATAGTTTAGACCTAAATGTCCTTCTAAAGCCTTATATGATCCTAGGTGGGGCGACGGAAAGGTGAGTGGACTCAGTGGGTTTACAGCTGACTCAGGGCAGGATGTGGGCCTAGAAGAAAAGCCCAATCTCTGTGGCTGGAAGTTGAAGCTGAGACCTCTCTTCCCACAGCCTCTGTTGACTGTTTCTCTTCCTAATGGCTTGAAAAGGAGAGCTTCTCCTTTGCTACGTGCTTCTGCCATGCTTTCCTTTGGAACCAGTGGACTAAAAATTCAACAGAGTGTAAGTTTAAAGCAGGAAAGCTTCTCTTCCTTTAATGTGTGGGTGCTGTTTGTGTCTCAGCAATATGACTAAAATATTGCAGATGCCGGACTACCAGTCCCAAGACCTGGAAAATGTAGTTAATACAACGTACTCCTGCATATACCATCACAGCAATCAGAGGAGCATACAGAAAAGTTCACTACCTTGAAAATTCTCTTAATTTTAAATGTATGAGGTAGAGATAGACTTTGGTCAATCACTTTGCATATATCAGTATTAGATCATGTTTTTGTTTGTTTGTTTGTTTGTTTGTTTTTACAGAGTCTGGCTTTGTAGTTCAGGCTGGCCCTGAGCTCACTATGTAGCCCAGGCAAGCCTCTAACTCAGCAATCCTCCTGCCTCTGCCTCCCGAATGCTGGGATGACAGGCAAGAGCCATTATGCCCAGCACTGTGGTATGTGGTACTGATTGCTGGTGGGTGTGAATCACCAAGCCCAGTATTACTGTATGTGGTTACCAGGAATTGAACCAGGGATTTTGGACTTACTAGGCAGATGCTGGAACCACTGAGCTAAATCTCCAACCCAATGTTAGATCTTTAATGACAACAGATATGCTAAACTGGTGTAAAATGTTGAAAATAAGGAAATTTTTTATTTTAAGAGGGGAGCTCTGTACTTTGATCAATGTCTCTGCATTTTTTTCTTGCTTCTCATTCCAAGAACTGGTGTTTCTAATAGACACTGTTCCCTTTTTCAGAGTATGTTAGAGCCAGTATGTTATATGGAGCCTTTTTGGATATGCTGCATTTCAATTTTCATTGGGTTTTCAAGGTTTGATTGCTTATTTATTTTCATCACCCAATTTTATTCAAGTTTATACATTTACCACGGTTTATTGATCCATTCAACTGCGGAAAAACAGTTTCCTTCCACTTTTGACAATAAAATTGCTACAAAACAGCAGGAATACTTTGTATGTACAAAGTTTTCAACCCATTTGGGTGAAAAAATAAACATGATTTGTGGATCATAGGTCACAGTATGTTTAGTTTATGTTTTTATAAAAGGTATCATAGGTCCGAGATTTAGATCAGTAGTTCTGGCACCTGCCTAGCAAGCACATGGTCCCTAGTTTGATCCCCAGTAACCACATATAACAGTACTGGATGTGGTGATTCATGCCAACCAACAATCAATTCCACATACCACAGTGCCAGGTGCGGTGGCTCACACCTGTAATCCCAGCATTTGGGAGGCAGAGGCAGGAGGATTGCTGAGTTGGAGGCTGGCCTGGTCTACACAGTAAGCTCAGGGCCAGCCTGAACTACAAAGCAAGAATCTGTCTCATAAATAAATAAACAAACAAATAAATAAATAAATACATACATACATACATACATAAATACATAAATAAATAAAATAAAGTTACTATCCTTTTGCAAAGCACTGTACCAGTTTTCATTCTCATCAGGAGTTAGTTAGAATCCCAGTAATAAAAATAAATAAATAAATAGATGATAGATGATAGATAGATAGATAGATAGATACATAGATAGATACATAGATAGATAGAGAGAGAGAGAGAGAGAGAGAGAGAGAGAGATAAGTGACCAATCTTTGCAAAGTGCTGTACCAGTTTTCATTCTTATTGGAAGTTAGTTAGAATCCCAGTACCTTCAGTTGCCCTCAGCATCTTATTAGGTAGAGTTAGCACTACACAGTTTCACTAATTTTTACCCCCCAGCATGTCCTTGTTGCTTAGAATTGTTTTTGCTATTCTAGGTCTCTTGTGGTTCCAGATGAATTTCTTGATTATTTTCTCTAACTCTGTGAAGTATGGTGTTAGGATTTCAATATTAATTGCATTGAATCTGTATAGCAGCTGTGGGAGTATAGTCATTTTGACAGTGTTGGTTCTTCCTACCCATGAACAAGGATGTCTTTCTGTTTTCTGATATTCTCTTACATCTCCTTTTACAGAATGATATAGTTTTGAGTAGAGGTCTTTCATCTCCTTTGCTAAATTTATTCCTAGATATTTCATTTTTTTGCATGCTATTGTGAAAGGGCTTGACTCCTCTATTTCTCTCTCAGCAAGTCAGTTTTTTGTGTATACAAAGGCTTTTGATTTTTGAGCATTGATCTTGTATCCAGCTACTATAATAACTTTGGTGATTAAGTCTAGGGCTAGTATCTAGAACATATAAAGAACTTAACCTCCCCCCGATTTAAATACTCAATTGAAAAGTGGTCATGTGAAATGAACAGCTCTTAGAGGAAGACACAAAAACAACCAAGAAGTACATGAAGAAATGCTGGTCATTTGAGAGATGCAGATGAAAACGACACTGAAATTTAGTCTCTCTCCACAAAGAATGGTTGTTATTGTGAAATTAGCCAGCAATAAATGGTGGCAAGGATGTGGGAAGAAAGGAATCCTTCTCCACTGTTGGTGGGAATGCAAGCTGGTGCAACCACTGTGGAGATTCCTCAGAAAACTAAGATTAGAGGTCCCATTTGACCCTGTTATTTCCTTGTTGGGAATATGTGCAAAAGAAAAAAAAAATCTTATAGTGATGCATGTGCACCTATGTTTATAGCAGCTCAGTTTGTGATAGCTAAATCTTGGAAATAACCCAAATGTCCATCAACTGGAGACTGTATAAAGATGTGCTTTAAAAAAATGGAGTATTACTCTGCTATAAAGAATGATAAATTTGAGTTATTTATAATTAATTGGACATACCTTGAGGACACATTCAAAAGTGAACTGCTGGGCATGGTGGCTCATGCCTGTAATCCCAGCACTCAGGAGTCAGAGACTGAGGATTGCTGAGTTCAAGACTTGTCTGGTCTACATAGTGAGCTCAGGTCCAGCCTGAACTACAAAGCAAGACCCTGTCTCAAAAAAAAAAAAATGAAGCAAATAGGTCACAGATGTGTAAATACCACATCTTTTCTCTGGATTGAGAACCTGAATATGAAAATGAGTTCTAGAATGTATGATAAATATTGTGAAATAAAAGATATTCATAAAGAAAGGAGTTGGGGTAAATAATAGGGGGAAAGAAAAAAATATGACGTTAAAAAAAGAAAGAAAACCTATGTATAAAAGGGGTGTGGGTTGTAGGGCAGGTAGGGGAAATGGATAAAAATGAGAATTAACTCATGTCATATACTGGTACAAATTCCCAATGTTGAATGTTATTGTGATGTGTGTATAAAAGGTACCAAAAAAATTCTGGAAACTCAAATGTATTTAACAAGATTATGTGATGGTTTCCTGTTTCTTAGAGTAATTAATAGCATATAATAAGATACAAAAAATCTTTACTAAAAATACAGTCATATATAATAATTTGTATGACATGGCAACTTCTCAACAGACACTCACACACACACCATAAATACTGACAGAATGTGGTTGCATCTGTGAGTAAACAGTTCAGAGTTAATTATATATGGCTAGGGTACAACATGAAATACTGAGCAAAATATATTTGAGCAATGGCCAGAATAAAACTTGTGAAAATTCAATGATTTATTAATATTCAATTAAAGACTTAGATACAAATTTTTAAAAAAATTATTTCAAATTATCTGCCATTGAAAATGTTAGCATTATGTTCTTAATATATCCACTTTCCAGAAAATCTGTCAGACTCCCACAGTGGGTTTGCAGATGTCTCCGAGTTGAGACAGCAACCTTAAAAGACAAGCACAGTGTTATCATTTTGCCTTTAAGAACATGAAGGCATATTATTGCCATTTTCAAAACTCAAAAGATGTTATAAAAGTAATGCTATTAAAGACCTGTAAAAACATATTACATAATAAATTCTGCATCTAGAACTGACACAGTTCTGTAAATAAAGAAATACCATTTGAATTCCTGTTATTTGATCTTTAACCTATTTATTCAGAATGAAATATCTTCACTAAGATGCTGCCAACTTTTACATAACTGAAATATAAAACACAAGTACACAGGAGCTATTAATTGTAGCTGGGATGCCTTTAACACCTTTCTCACAATAATTCCAAAGAACCATGCCATTTTCTAGTAATACATGAAGCTCAGGGAAGTTTTTATCTAAGATCTTAGACTTAAAAATGAAGAGTAATACAATTTATACCTACAAGATAAATACTAACTGTAGAATAAATACTAACTCTAGAATATAAATAATCAACTAATCTGAATTGAAATTTTAATTAATTGGTACATGAGTTCCTATTTTTAAAGAATTGATTTAATGAAAGTACCTTTTTCTGTTTGATGTTTTTTCCAGCTATCATAGTTAAACTATGTCTAAAATAGTTTCTCAGCCTCAATGCTATTGACATTTGGGGAAATGTTATTTTTATCCATGGAAAGACCTGCCGTATGAATTTTAAAACATACACCAGAATCCTTTACACCAAGTCAGTAGATACCATTAGCATTGTCTTTCATGTCCAGACAATCAGTAATATCTTAGTTATTGCTACATATCCCTGAGGGCCAAAATTTTCTCTTCAATAAACATGGGGTTGTATCTGTTATAGAAGGTTAAAAAACAATGCTGTTGCTTAACATAAAGTTAAGAGTGAAAGGGAAAGGAGAAAAAATGTATAAACAGCAAAGACTTTTAAGAGAATATGAAATGTAGGTAAGGATACATGAGAGTAAAATGAAAATTGATAGCATTATTACCATTAAGTATATCATCATTTCTGTGGGCCAGTAGAGGCAAAACCTGAAAGTAATGTTTGGTGTGTCCTTGTTTGGTAAGATGCTTGATATAAAGCTTAATTCCATCGTGAGTTTGATAGAAATTCTGATTCAGTAACAGTCTCAGGAACAGGAAGGCCACTGAAGGAGTTCAGATGAGGATTTAGGGTTTAGATGTCAGCATTATTTCCAGTTGGTGGTACCCAGTGAATAAAACAAGTGTTTAATGATCCAGTTATAAATACTTAAATTATCATTTATGAACAAATAGTATTCTTAGAAATCAGAAAACAGAACTCTATTTTAGAGATGGAATTGTAGCTCAGTGTCACCACGCCTACCTTGCAACCCCCAAGGTCTTGCGTTCAATCCCTGGTACCAAAAGAAAACAAAACTTTATTTTAGAGATGAAAGAAACAATGTAAATTTCCAGAGTGGATACTCTCTACGCTCTCCTTCCTAAGACAAAGATTAACTGAGAGAAGATACAAACAATTTTGTATAACTCTCCCACTGCACACAGCCTGACTCACTGTCATGCTACTCAAGGTTAACTAAAATCATATGTCTATTTTTACCTCATGTCAGCACTGTTATTTTTGCATGTGCCTCATATACACACAAAGACATAATTGTGTAATTACAGTTCCAGAATCTTATTTTATGAGTGCCTAGGGAAGGAGGCAAATTTGGAAGTTGGACTAAGGGAATTTGACCTGAATTCATTTTTGCTCTATGTTGCGTGGACATTTTCTTTATTCCTACTCTTTCATTACATTGGTTTCAAAGAAGCAATTGATTATTGGGGAAATAAATCCCATGTGTCAAGTTGAGTTCTCCAAAGAACAAACACTAAGATGAAAATAAATATGAAAGAGATTTTGAGAGAAACATCTGTGAATGACATAGAGGTTGAAGTAGGTAGAAGCTAGACCTGCCTTGAATCTCTGACTCACATCTGGGATCTTAGGGGGGATAAAAGGAGAGAGGAAGAAAAATAAGGGAGAGAGCCTCAGGCTGAAATGTAATTCTCATTGTTCTTTATATCGAGGGCTTTGGAGCATTTCCACACTCAAGTCACCATTAGTTGACTCCTATAAGGCACAAGAATGGTCTATTCCCCAGTTTGGAATAGGTGGAGGAAGTGAAACATCAGGACACTACTGTAGTTATCTATTTAGTAGGGCAGGAGCTGGGACGGTCAGTCCACTAAACACTACTAGCCTTTAGGAGTAGCATGATGTAGCCTCTCGTAGTGGTGGCCTCTGAGAGATACATTTTTATGTTTGTGGTACACATGCATTTGTGCAGACATTTATCTTTCACTAGGGAAAAAACATTGTGAGATTCCAGTAACTTGTAATCATTGATCAGTTGTATTATTTATGGTGGGTGTGGTGGAACATGACTATAATCTCAGTACTCAGGAGGCAGAGGCAAGAAGATTGCTATGAGTTTGAGGCAACTTATGCTTCATAGTCTGTGCAAGGCTAGTCTAGGCTACATAGTGAGAGCCTGCTTCAAATGAAAGCAAAAAAGCAAAAACAAAAAACAAAAAAATTAAATACTTTATGCTATGCATATTTCAATTCTTTAAAGTAACTATTAAACTTATAAAAACTTTATACTTTTAAAAATTCTGTTAAATGTTCAAATTTTTAGAGTTTTATAGATATGAGTTACAGTTTTATAGTTCATTTATATATTATTAGAAATGTATGGAATTGCATTTACTAGATTTTTAAATAAACCATTCACTTAATATTCCAAAGCAAAAGAATACTTGTCCTGTGCTAAGTGTAACCTGGGCATTTATTTCGAAAATCAATACGTTTGCTCTGTAAACTAATAAAAAATCTGATAGATATATGAACCTTGGTGTGCTTATTTGTACTTTTAATAAACATTTTACTTGATAAATTATTTTGGGGGGATATAGCTTTATAAAATTAAGCTGTGGAGTGGGTAGGGGAATGGGAAAAATGAGAATTAAATCATGTCCTCTACTGGTATAAATTCCTAATACTGAGAGTGATCTTGATGTGTATATCCAATGTACCAATAAAGATAAAAATAAAAAGAAGCTGCAGAGTTATGCTTTGTTCAAACTCAGTATATAGCCATAAGTATGTTTTAACTAGCTTATATTTTAGACTACTAATACTTTAATAATATGTAATATAAACAATACAATATCACAGTTGAAGCTATATCATATTACATCACTTTTGTATATATCACATTGAAGCATTCATTTTCAAATATGCCTTAATACATAAATGAACTATACAAGTGGCATTTAATTTTGTATTAATTTGCTTATGTAAAGAACGTTAATGAAGTCTGACTATTTTGGATTCATTTGCTTTTCTATTCAGTATGATAATAGTTTTACTAGAGTCTTGGAGTTTTCATTTTATATAATCTTGAAACCTTTAATGGAGAAAGATCATCCATTTTCACTAAAGGGCTCTAGACTAGCTGGGCGTGTTGGCTCACGCCTGAAGTCCCAGCACTCAGGAGGCAGAGGCAAAAGGACTGCTGTGAGTTCGAGGCTAATTTGGGGTGCATAGTGAGCTCAGGGTCAGCCTGAACTATAAAGCAAGACCTTGTTTCAGAAAAAAAAAATCTAGAGTACTTGTGATCCACACACTGTTTCATAAAGTGAACTAGGCATGGCCAGTCAAATGCCCTGACTTGGATCTTTGAACATAAAATGAATGAAGGGATAAGATGATAGCAACAATAATATCCAGAGTTATTAAATTCCTTAGGAGATCTGAACAAAAGGCTTTCTACTAACTATTCATGACTGCCCGATTTCCTTCAGCTACAGGATTCAGGCATCTGAGGAAAAACTCAAAAATTATGACTTCAGAGGATTATAATCTTTAGCTATTGCTATAAATGATAGCCACATGAAGTTATGTATGAATTGGAATGAATGTATCTGATGAAATTTGGAAAACCTTGGTTTCCAAATTCCCTATGTTGAGCCTTCTGTGTCCACTGAAATCATTTCACATTTATGTATTAAAACTATTTATTTCCTGTTTAAAAATTGTTATTTCTCATCATCAAGGAATCTTGCTGTAAAAGCAACATAATTCCTTCCATGCTTTTTCCATACATACATACATACATACATACATATATATGTATATATATGTATGTATGTAACATAAGATTTCTGTATGAATGGTAAATATTTTATAATACTATGATTTACAGATTTTCCCATATTTTTAGTAGATTTTTTTCTTTCCAATAGTATGCATACAAGCTGAGGTTTTTTGAATGTTTACAACACTAAAAAAATGTGAAGTCCTCATATTTCCTTGCCATACAGTACAAAGTAAAATACCAATATTTGAAGTTAAGAATACTGGCCTTGTCTATTATACAGATGGAATTCCTACTTAAGATTTCTAAGAAATCACTCAGAATTAAGTGGACAATCCCCATCTTCCAAACTTACTTCAGCCTTAATATGGTTGGAAGGAGCAAGTGTTCCAATTCAAATGGGATTCTGAGAGACATGGGCTTGGAAAAAAGTAATATTTCATGATGGAGACATTTGCTTCAGTCAAGTTGAGAGTAGGATTGAAGTCAGAACCATGACCTGAGCAAAGAGGATCTTGGCTGATGAACAATTATCATATTCATTTGTATTAAATTCAATCATGGACCTTGTTTTCAGTTCTACATATTCCATTTTTTCACGCTTTACACTCTTTCCATAGTTACCAAATCATGTTGCTTCTGCTAATACTGAACGTGCAGTCAGAAGCAACTATGACAACTGGTCTTTGTCTGTCACGTTACTTCGTGGCATTTATTAGAGACCTCAGCTTCATGAGAGGCTGCCGTAGGTCCCACTGCTCTTGCTTTATGTTCTTCTCTTTGATATGAGCATCCACGATGCTATACTCTGCTTAAAACTTTCCAGGTACAACTAACATGGGGAGGAATCAGAGCTCTGATTTACATCAATTGAGTGGGAGACTGAAGTCGGTAGATGAAACGTTCTTCCCTTCCCCAGTAAACTGTTGTGTTATTGAGTTAGAGTCACTTCTTAACAGACATGCTTTGGCCTTCCATATTTACTTGAATGTCTCTGTCAACTGAAACACAAGCTTGTATTAACATTCTTGTCCTTTGCACCCACTGTGCTTGTTCTTTAAAGCTATTCCTTATAAATACATTTTATAATAAACTGGTAGCACACAACCCTTCTTGTGAGGCTTTGCTTTATGCTTGTAGGTTAACAGAGTTGAATCTAAAATGAGTATGAGATTCTCAAGCTATGCATATTTCTCATAGAGACAAGGACCCCATTGTTGTGAGAAGTAGTAGCTAATAATAGGACTCACCTGGTGCTATTAATAAAATAAAATAAAATTAACTGGAAAACAGAGAATTGAAATATATAGTAGCTATGACCTTAAGTGATACTGAGTTGAAGGAAATAATTTCTCAGTTTAAGTACTGTTATTTTGTTTGAAATTTATTCATAAGCTCAAAAAATTTGGTGGTCATATAATGCACATTAAGAGAAAGGATTGGAAAGGGAAGTGGCTTCAAATTTTAATAGTGGCATTTCTCTAAACAAAAGTCAATGTCAGGATGGTGTTGGGACTTGACAAAAACAGATGGAGACATTTAGTTGTGTGAAGGTGAGAATCTTGAAAGTCTGTATTTATCTGTTCAGTATCCAGAATGATATGAGCAGTGATGCCCCCATTTTCAGAGGAGACTGGACACTTTTTCCTGGAGGCCAGCCATTAGAGACATCCAAGGCAGAAATCTCATCATATAAAGGGGAAGCTAGGTAAAGTTTCCATCACTACTGTTTAAGGCATGCAGATTGATAATAAATGACAGGTCTCTGGATGGCCTCAGTAAGCACCAAAGCAATTGCAGAAACCAGAGAAATGTATACAAAAGTGGATTCTGAGAATGCTGTCTACAGAAGGAGCATATGATATGGTCATTAGAAGGCTCAATTCTGTCGGGAAAAAGGAGGCTAATTGAATAGTCTGTTCTTAGAGTTTTATGAGCTTTCAGCAAATACAATAAAGTTTCTGAAATTGTCGATACACTTTTGAGGGAGAAATCATAAAATATGAGAAGGTGGAGATGGTAGAATACATTTAATTGTATTTTCCAGTTTATTCAGAAGGTATTTGCTTCATTAAGTTAATAAGAAATGCCCTGGAAAGGGGACATAAGATATGAAAACCTTGTTCAAAAAGTTCTTCATAGTCAGTACTGACTCCAGAAGAAGGTACATTTTGACTGGGTTTGTTGGGAGCTAATCTACCATGGCTTTTGGTTTCCTATTTATTTTGTCAAAAAATGCTAAGGTGGCTTGTCCTTGACTCAAGCTGAACTACAAAATTTCAAATATAAAATGTTGCCATAGAACATTTTGATGACTAGTCGATATCTGAGCTGATTCTTGAAGTCTAATAAGGTGAAAAGTCATTATATTGCTCTCATTAGAATGAGCCATATGGATGACAAAAGGGAAAAGACAGAAGGAAGATCGTGCGCATTCACTTCATAATGGTTTGTGTCTAAAGCTATGCTTGCTTTTTACTCAGTCCCTGGCTAGTAATTGGGAACCAGGGATATAGCCCTGAAGGCACAAATTCACAGGAATTTTGTATTTATAATTCTGTACATTTTAGGCTATCATAATAGGTCATTTGCTATCTCACTCATGAATATCAGAATTACAGTAATTATATTTGATTACTGCCTTTAATTGCCATGTAGAATAATACAAAATATATTCAACTTTTCAATGAAATTTATAGGTGGGTGCCATTGTTTTTCCATCCTAGTAGTGAGAAAATTGAAGATCAAGACATTCAATAATTTCAGGGTTTTTTGTTTTTGCTTTTCTTTCTTTTTTTTTTTTTTTAAATCGCACTACTGTAAGCCTTGGAGGCAAATTCAATTTTTTAATTCCAAAATGTGTAATTTTATACTATCATGTTTTACACTGTCATATTCTCATGGATTTCATGTTAAAATATTATTACCACTTCTTTTATTATTAAACATAACCTCACAATTAAAAATAGAAAGAATGAAGAACATTGGAAAAGGAATCACACAAGTCCACATTGATTATGCATAGCTTCACAGCTTATAATACCTTTAGCATTACAGAGACAAGAATCTCATCTAAAAGGGCAATGATATCAAAAGTAACAACAAATTTACAGAGAAACTCAAGAGTACCATCAGAGAGATGCATTTCTCATGAGTCATAAAGCACTTTTCTGCCTAGAGCTAAGTATTCAATATGCCTTCAAATGTCAGGGGAAATATAGCAAAAAGAATACAGCTACCAAAAGAAATGGTACCATTTTTGTTATC
>PVIC010034019.1:0-19816 GCA_004025085.1 Thryonomys swinderianus
TATAAAGAACTCAAACAGATCAGCCTCCCCAAGTTTAAAGACCCAATTCAAAAATGGGCAACTGAAATGAACAGACACTTCTCAGAGGCAGAAGTCAAAGCAGCCAAGAAACATATGAAGAAATGCTCAACATCTCTGGTCATTCGAGAGATGCAAATGAAAACAACATTGAGATTCCACCTCACTCCACAAAGAATGGAGTGGCTGTGGGGAGAAAGGAACCCTTCTACACTATTGGTGGGATTGCAGACTTGTGCAACCATTGTGGAGATCTGTGTGGAGGTTTCTCAGAAAACTAGGACTACAGGTCCCATTTGACCCTGCTATACCCCTGCTAGGAATATACCCAAAAGAATTAAAAAACTCACCTTGGAAAGACAGATGTACACCCTTGTTCATAGCAGCTCAGTTCGTGATAGCTCAATCTTGGAAACAACCCAAATGTCCATCAACTGGAGAGTGGATAAAGAAGATGTATTTTTTTTTACAAAATGGAGTATTACTCTGCCATAAAGAATGACAAGATCGATCCATTTAGGTGCAAATGGAGACATCTGGAGGATATACTAATAAGTGAAATCAATAGATCACAGATAGACAATTCCTGGATCTTTTCTTTGGCATGAACTCCTGTAGATGCAAATGGGTTCTAGAAAGTAGGACAGCTTTTATAGAGTGGAATATTTCTATAGGAAACTTGGTGTGGGAATGTGATGAGGGAAAGGAATAAATATGATACAGAAAGAAAATAAAAGAGCATGTATAAAGGGGAGGAGGGGGGAGTGGGTAGGGATATGGGTAACAATGAGAATTAACTTGTGGCATATACTGGTACAAATTTCCCAATGTTATATGTGATTTTGAGATGTATATAAATTGTACCAATAAAGAATTCAATAAAAAAAAACCTACTAACAAAGAAGAGCCTTGGTCCTAATGGCGTCACTACTGATTCTACAAAAATTTAAAGAAGAGTTCATGCCACTACTTCTCAAACTCTTTAAGGAAATCAAAAGGGAAGCAGTACTCCCAAATTCATTCTTTGAAGCAACCTTTAACTTGGTGCTAAAAGCAGAGAAAGTCCCAGCCAAAAAAGGAAACTATAGACCAATCTCTTCAATGTACATTGATGCAAAAAATCCTCAATAAAATATTGACAGGGTGAATACAGAGAGTTATTAAGAAAATCATACACCCTGATCTAGTCGGATTTATCCCAGGGATGCAAGGCTGATTTAACATATGTAAATCAATAAATGTAATACATTATATTAACAGACTCATGGACAAAAACCATATGGTCATCTCAATAGATGGAGAAAAAATGTTTGACAAAATCCAACACTCATTCATGATCAAAATCCTACCGAAAATTGGAATAGATTGACATTTTCTAAAACTAATACAAACTATTTATGAGAAACCAATGGCCAGCATCATACAAAATGGGCAAAAACGGAAATATTTTACCCTAAGGTCAGGAACAAGACAAGGATATCCACTGCCACTGTTCTTGTTCAATATAGTTCCTGGATCATTAGCCACAGCAATCAGGCTAGACAAAGAAATAAAAGGAATTAAGATAGGTAAGGAAGAAGTTAAAAGTTATTTTTCATCAGTGACATGATTCTTTACAAAAGAGAATCCTAAACACTCAACCATAAAAAAACATAAGACTACTAGACTTAATCACCAAGTTTAATAGTGTAGCTGGATACAAGGCCAATGCTCAAAAATCAGCAGGGCTGGAGGGTTAGCTCAGTGGTTCTGGCGCCTGCCTCGCAAGCGCAAGGTCCTGAGTTTGATCCCCGGTAACCACATATAATGCTGGGCATGGAGACACGCCCACCAACAATCAATACCGCATACCAAAATGCCGGACGTGGTGGCTCATGCCTGAAATCCCAGCACTTGGGAGGCAGAGACAGGAGGATTGCTGAGTTCTCAGCGGCTTGCCTTGGCACTATAGTGAGCTCAGGGCCAGCCTGAGCTACAAAGCGAGACCCTGTCTCAAAAAAAGCAAAAAAAAAAAAAAAATCAGCAGCTTTGTATACACAAACAACAGACTCACTGAAGGAGAAATTGGGGAGTCAATCCCTTTCACAATAGCATCTAAAAATATGCAATATCTAGGAATTAATTTTTAAAAGGAGGTGAAAACCTTTACTCAGAAAACTATAGGATTCTGCAGAAGATAGAAGAACTTATCAGAAAATGGAAAGACATCCATTTTTCCTGGGCAGGACCAAAATCATCAAAATGGCTATACTGCCACAACTACTATACAGACACAGTGGAATTCTGACTGAAAGGCCAACATCATATTTCATAGAGCTAGATAAAATAATCCAAATACTCATCTGTGTTGGGAACATATTTTGGAAGAAATAATTAGAAGGTCAAAATTGATCAGTCCTTCCTGGTACTGACAGACTCTGGATTCAACTCACCTTCACCTCTGCTAACAACAAAGACTCTGTTGGTCGCACATGCTGTGATACTTCAGGGAGGAACTACTCCATTGCCAGTGTCTGCCCTGCCCTTCATCTGCATATTGTTTCTAGCACTGTTGTTGGTGTCTGTCCTGCCCACTGGGTCTTTGTTACATTCTGTTACTCTACAGGTGCTGAATAAAAGATATGGCAGTCTGGAGCCTGCTGTCTTTTTGCTACCCAGAGTAGCATGGATCAGGCCCAAGCTCAACCTCTCTAAACCTCATTTCTGCCTAATTATTAATTATTAGTTTGCCATGTGCTGTCAACTCATAGGAGACTAGAATCTAATGCAAAGGTTCTAGTTACATTCCCTTCCACTGTTTCCCACATTTGGGGCCCAGCATGGATTTAAATTGAATCTACTTGTAAACTTCCCTGTGAGACAAGCTCAAAATAAAACAGAAAACACACAGATCTCCCAGGATGATTCCAGATGTGGACAAGGGACACCAGTGATGTGTCCAGCTGGGAGCAATCTTCTATTTTTGCTGAGCTGAATATATGGCTTAGTCTTTGTGTCAGATCATTGTAACTTTGTCAAATTGCTTAAGGTGCTCTTAAAACAAGTGGGACATCTAGTACCAAAGAAATATGTGCTAAAATTGCTACAAGACATAGAAATATACATTCCATCTTTTCCCAAGGAGCAGACACTTAATTTAGTAACACGGGAACATGTGGGAACCATTCTGGAAGCCAGGCAAAGAAGGGATTGTCTTTCCCCTCAAACATGTGACAAAGTAGCCTTTGTCTATTCTGCTCTCAAACTCTCTCAGTCAGTTCAGGAGATTGTGCCTACCCCTCCCCCCATTTGCCCCTCTGTCCATGCTTCTCCATGTTCAGCTTCTTCACCCATTTGCTTTCATCTTACTGCAGCTTCATTCTCCATCTGAGAAGAACCCTAAATCACTAGACCTTCAGCCTCCTCAGGTGCCACACAAAGCTCTTGTTGCCCCCCTCCTAAAGCATGCTCCTAGGGCTACTTCCTACCACCTTGCTCTACAAAAGCCAGTTACAGTACAGCAGACAAGGAGGTTGAATACACATTATGGTTTCCTATTTCACTTCTGCCTGACCACAACAACCAAAGGGTGGACATATGTGTTTGATTTTAACATCCTAAAAGAGTTTAGACCAAGCATGCTAAATAATGGTGTCCAAAGCCCCTATACAGTGGGTTTATTGAACAGTGTGCTTCAGACCTACTCTCTGGTTCCATATGATGTTTTTTATCTTGCAAAAATGTCCCTGTCCCCTGCTCAGCATCTCTATTTTGAAGTGGAACTGTGTTCCTTAATTAGAGAGCAAACTTATAAAAATGCTCAGGAAGATGCTCAGACCAGAGAGCTTACTTTTGATATATTACCTGTTAGTGGTGAATTTTCAGATTTAAACACACATGCTGATTTCCCAGCATTACCCTTTTACCAGCTAGAAAACCTCATGCACAAGGCTTGGGCCTCTGTGTCAGTTGATGATGCACCAACACAATCTTTTACTCAGGTCATACAAGGGCCAACAGAAACGTTCACACAGTTTGCAGCTCAACTGCAACAAGTGATTAAGAGACAGATATCTAATTCCCAGGCAGCAGACATTCTGATTGTACAACTAGTCTATGAGAATGCTAATCTAGATTGTAAAATGCTAATCTAGATTATGATAAATCCTGTACACTCCTCTAATGATCTTAGAGCATGTATTAAGGCATGTCAGAATATTGTGTGCCCTTCATACAATGCAGCCCTGATGGTTCAAGCCATCTCCCAACATTTACATGATACACATAATGCATTAAAGTTTTTTAATTGTGGAAAAATGGGACATCTCAGAAAAAAACTGGAAAATCAGTGCAGCTTTACAAACTGACCTGAAGCCATTAAATCAGGCATCCAAAGAGAGTAAGTTACCACCTGGCCCTTGCCTTACTGCAAAAAAAGGCATTCATTGGGCTAAGGCCTGCCATTCTAAATATGATAAGGATGGCACATTATTGCCAGGGAAACAGAAATCACACCCTTTCCTGGGCTCAGGAAATAATAGGGGATCAAGGCCAGGGGATCCCAGTCCCTCTGAACCAGCTGTACCCAGTTCAGACCCATGGATAAGTACGAGACCAGACAGCACGGGTGTCCAGAGGGATATCTCTTCTCACATCAGGAAAACACTTGGGAGCTCAGTATTACATCTTTCTGCTGCTCAGAGAGGTTACTCGCTGGGAGGTGAGACTCCTGTATCTCCCCACAGGAATTTATGGACTCCCACCACCTGGAACAATTGGTTTGATACTTGGGAAATTCTAACTTTAAAAGGCATTATTGTTATCCCAGCTGTTATTGACTCTGATTATAACTCTGAACTGTGTGTTCCTGTTAGTTCTACAGGACTTTGGGTAGTTGAACAAGGTGATTATATTGCACAACTGTTGCTCTTGCCTAAACCAAAATTAAATAATGTTAGCCTTAAAAATTCTGGAGAGTATATTCAGCCATAAATTTCTCAAAAAGAGGTTTATTTCACCCAAGAGATTTCCAAAAACAGACCCATGTGCAAAATTAAATTAAGCGGCAAGTTGTTTTCAGCATTAATAGACAGCATAGATGTATCCATCATGTCCATTTCACTTTGGCCCCTAGCTTGGGGTACAAAACAAGTTAAAATGTCACTGGTTAGCCTTGGTGCCTTCAGTAAGCTCTACAAAGCTCTATATCTTTACTTTATGAAGGACCTAATGGTCAACTGGGACACATTTGTCCTTACCTAGCTCCCATACCTGTAAATTTAGGGGGCAAAAATGTATTGGAAGAAAGAAGAGTTATAGTGACTACTTTGCCCACTGAAACTTCACCAGTTCAACAAATGGGGTATAAACCAGTATATAAAATGGGATATAAATGAGGAAAAGGATTAGAAAAGCAGCTTCAGGGGAAAATGCAGTGCATAGAACAGCAATAATGACAAAAACATCATTTTGGAACTGTATATGATCAAAGCTTTTTAGTTGGGGCTATTGAAAAAGTTTCTCCACTCAAGGCAGCTTTGCCTTTGTAACTGAAATCAAATGATCCCATTTGGGTTAATCAATGGTCCCTAACACAGGAGAAACTATTTTAGAGTAACATATCAGAACACCTTAAAGAGCATTTAGAGTCACCTGTGAGTCCTTGGAACACACCTGTCTTTGTTATTCCTACGAAGTCAGGCAAATGGCCTTTGCTTCAGGACCTATGGGCTGTATATTTATCACGTTGTATGGATGAGATATTAATCTCTACAGGTACTCACCAGCTGCTTTTACAGGCTTTTGCTATTGCAAAGAAGGACTTACTACACTTTGAATTGTGCATAGGACCTCAAAAGTTCCAAATATCAGAGCCTTATACTTACCTGGGTATTTTACTATCAGAGGACAAAAAAGCCACAATGTCTATTTTACAGTAGAGACACAGTTAAGTGTATCTCAAGGATAATGTCACAATTGTCATGCTGAAATATGTATAGTTCTTCAGTTAAAGCCCCTTTCTATTAACATTAGACTGTGACTCAACCACTATAACAACCACAATTAGAAAGTGTAATGGCCTCCTAACTATGTTTTTATTCCTAAATGCTCTATATGCAAGTAGATTTAATAGTTTACTTCAATACTCCAATTGCACATGCTATGCTACTGATCTTCTTTCCTGGGTGTTTAGCAACTAAAGTTCCAGAGACCAAAACTGAAGAGGTATCTGGGCTAAAAACACAGCCAAAATTTTGGCCCTGGCACTCCAAGGTCAACTACAACTACTGAAGATCCAGGATGTGCCCTTTCTCCTCTAACCACAGTTAGGGTAGTGTTGCACATAAGAACTTTATAGATATTTAATTTAGTCAAGCACATTACAGGTTATGATGTAAGGGCAAGCCATTGTTGGTTGTGCTTGCTTTTTCCTAACAACACACTTGTATAAAACAAAATGAAAGGGAAATACATTGGGAACGTATTTTGGAAGAAAAAATTGTAAGGTCCAAATTGATCAGGTGCCAGGTATGGTGGCTTGTGCCTGTAATCCCAGCACTCGGGAGGCAGAGACAGGAGGATTGCTGAGTTTGAGGCTTGCCTGGGCTACATAGTGAGCTCAGGGCCAGCCTGAACTACAAAGCAAGACCCTGTTTCAAAAAAAAAAAATTGATCAGGCCTTCCAGGTGCAGACAGACTCTGGACTCAATTCACCTTCTCCTCTGCTAACAACAAAGACTCTGGTGGTCCAACAAGCTGTGATACTTCAGGGAGGAACTACTCCATTGCCAGTGTCTGCCCTGCCCTTTGGGATCTTCATCTGCATAATGTCTCACTGAATGAAAGATGTAGCAGGTTAGAGCCTGGGGTCTTTTTGCTCACCAAAGTAGCATGGATCAAGCCCAAGCTCAGCTTCTTTAAATCTCATTTCTGCCTAATTATTAATTATTATTTTACCATGTGCCATCAAATCACAGGAGACTAGAATCTAATGCAAAGGTTCTAGTTATGTTCCCTTCTCCTAGTCTGCACAATGTTGAATGACAAGAGACCTAGAATAGCTAAAGCAATTCTAAGCAACGAGGAAATGGCCAGAGGTATTATGATCCCCAACATTAAACTGTAATATAAAGCCTCTGTGATAAAAACTACATGGCACTGGCAAAGTAACAGACCCAAAGACCAGTGGAATAGATGAGAAAATCCAGAAACAATTCCAGATACACTAAGCCACCTCATCTTTGACAAAGGAGCCAAACATTCCCAATGAAGGAAAGACAGCAGCTTTAACAAATGCTGCTGGAAAAACTGGGCTTTAACTTACCAAAAATTAAAGCTAGACCTGTCTCTTTCACCATGTACTAAACTAAAATCACAATGGATTAGAGAATTAAACATTAAAACAGAAACAATAAACCTGCTGCAAAACGGATTAGGTAAAAGTCTTGGAGATATTGGCTTAGGGAGAGACTTTATGACAAAACCTCTATAGCAGAACTATCAGAAAGAATCAAC
The DNA here is from genome assembly GCA_004025085.1 of Thryonomys swinderianus. Lineage (NCBI taxonomy): Eukaryota > Metazoa > Chordata > Mammalia > Rodentia > Thryonomyidae > Thryonomys > Thryonomys swinderianus. The sequence goes on from PVIC010034019.1 coordinate 7,513, forward strand.
AAATAGGATCTCATCCTATTACAAATCACTGGCACAGCTAGAAGACAACCAACAACATGGGAAAAAATCTTTACTGGCTGTTTCTCCGACAAAGGGCTACTATCTACGATATATAAAGAACTTGAAAAACTCAGTCCCCCCAAATTTAAAAACCCAATTCAAAAATGGGCATCTGAAATGAACAGACACTTCTCAGGGGAAGAAGTAAAAGCAACCAAGAAGCATAGGACAAAATCCTCAACATCACTGGTCATTTGAGAGATACAGATGAAAACAACCCTAAGATTTCATTTAACTTCACAAAGAGTGGCTGCTATTGTGAAATTAACCAGCATGAAATGTTGGCGAGGCTGCAGGAAGACAGGAATCCTTCTCCAGTGTTGGTGGGAATGTAGACTTGTGCAGCCATTGTGGAGAGCAGTGTGGAGATGTCTCAGAAAACTAGGATTAGAGGTCCCATTTGACCCTGCCATTCCCTTCTAGGAATATACTCAAAGGAATTAAAAGAATCATGTAGTGACATGTGCAATCATGTTTATAATAGCTCGGTTTGTGCTGGAGATATATATATAATATTATATAACAATATATTATATATATTATAATATATATTACCTCTCTCTGTCATATATATATATATATATATATATAGAGAGAGAGAGAGAGAGAGAGAGAGTATTACTCTGCCATAAAGAACAAGTTTGAGTCATTTATGCACAAATGGATACACTTTGAGGACACACTAATAAGTGAAATACATAAGTCAAATATATGTAAATACCATATCTTTTCTCCGGTATGAGAACCTGTAGATGCAAATGAGTTCTAGAATATATGATAGATTTTGTGAAATAAGAAATATCCAAAAAGAAAGTGGTAGGAGATAGTAATGAGTTGAAATAATAAATATGACTTGGAAAGAAAAAGAAAGCACATGTATATAGTAAGTGGGAGGTTATAAGGTGGTTAGGGGTATGGGTAAAAATGAGAATTAATTTCTGTCACATACTGGTACAAATACCCCAAGTTCAGTGTGATTGTGAGCTGTATATAAAATGTACCAATGAAGAATTCAAATTAAAAAGAAAAAAGAAATTTATGTTTGATGATTCTCACAAGTCTGTGTTCCTTGAAGTTTTGAATATGGTAGCTAGAGTGATTTTCATTATAAATATTATTTACATCATATAAATTTCCAAAAATGTTAAATGAAGTTTATCTCAAAGGAATTTGCCAGAGTGTTTTAATAACAGCACGATTCTCTCAGACCCTTTGTTTATCATTCACCTGTTTTCTTTCTTCAAGATCCCAAATTCTATATTCCTTTAAAAAGATATTATCACTATTGCCTACTACAGACACAAATCAGTTCATACAGGATTACTATAGAATACATTGTAAGGAATTTCTATGATGAGTTTTTAAAATTCATCAAGTAATAAGAAAAATTTATCAAATTTATAAAGCAATTTAGGCTACCTTAAGCAGCAGGTGAAACATTCAAATTTTAATATTATTTTAGTTTTCACCTGTCTCCTTAAGTGCTACCAATAATTTTGTTATACAGTTGAGATGTGGGGAAGTTAAACAGTTTGTCTAGAGTTGGAAAACTGTAAGTAGTGAAACCAAAATGAAATTCCTCCTTGGGCTGGGGTGAAAGGTCACAGCAAACTCCCCATTATACTGTCTGGTCATAATGAGGCTGAAACACATTGGGTCTTCCTGAATCGTGTGACACGCCACACTAATCCTCATCTGTCCTCATGCTGGCAAATTCCATGGGAAGCAAGAGGGCATATCTGACAGAGTAACAGGTAGCACTGTCTGAAAAGCCAGGAAGGAGGAGAGGAGGTGTAAGCACTGCCACTCTCAGAAATCAGTATCGTCTAGTATCCTCAGTCTTATAGTGTCTTCCTTTCAGTCTAGCTAGACAAAGCTGTCAGATAATATGTACACAACTGTCTCTTACCTCATGTTGTTCTCTTACTTAGGAAGTTAAGTGGTTTTGTTATACATACAAGAGCAAGTCCCAACTATTCCACCTGTCACTGATAAGCTTCTAGTATATGTAGTAGTTAATCGTCCACTTCTTTCAAACACAAATCATTACTCTAACACCTTGGATTTACCGCTGACTTCTCTTTTTCTCTAACATATTTTAATCAGTCTATTAACAAATCCTACTGACTCTAATATACCTAATCCAAGCATTTCTCAACACCTTTCTGTTACCACCCTATAGCATATAACTATCACTCCTTTCTGAACCACTGACATAGCTGCCTAACTGGTTCATCTGCTTCCACATTTGACCTTCTAAAGGACCTTAAAGAGTGGTTGCCCAGGATAGCTTCAAAGTCTCGGTCCTCTGTCTTAAACCATCCTGTGTCAACCACTTTTAGTATAAAATGTTCCTTGGCTAAAAGAAGCATTAATGTTGATTTACATGGAAACCTTGAATTTTGTTTAGAAACATAGGTTAGAGAATATTCCTGGGGATTAAAACAGTAATAATTACAAATGAAATGATAGGCTCTGGAGAAAATTTTTTTTATTGTACTCTGTATTAAAAAAACAAACTGGAATTCTCTAAATGGCTTTAAAATAACTTATCTAAGAAAGACATAATGGACCACTGATAAAAGTCATGAAACCAGAGACACTAATAAAATGAACTTTCCTAAAGAGACAGGTAATGAATAGAAAACTATAACCCCAGATTTTTTTAAAATTGAATTATTAGTACATTTTATATACAATCACACACAAACATTGGGGAATTTGTACCAGCATATGACACAAGTTAATTCTCATTTTTACCGACATTCCTACCCACCCACAACCCCCCACCCCTAATATACATGCTCTTTTATTTTCTTTCGGAAACGTATTTATTCTTTCCCCTCATTATGCTCCCACACAAAATTCCCTTTGGATATTTCCTATTTTACAAAAACTATCATACATTCTAGAACTCATTTACATCTATAGGTTCTCATACCAAAGAAAAGATCTGGTATTTGCATATCTGTGATCTATTTATTTCACTTATTAGTGTGTCCTCCAGGTATATCCATTTGCACACAAATGAATGAATCTTGTCATTCTTTATGGCAGAGTAATTTGAGACTTAAATATTAAAACAGAAAAAATAATTCTGCTGGAAAATAGGTTAGGTAAAACTCTTGGAGACATTGGCTCAGGCAGAGACTTTATGAAGAAAACCTCTATAGCACAAGAACTAGCAGAAAGAATCAACAATGGGCTCTCATCCTACTAAATAGCTGCTGCACAGCGAAAGAAACCACTGGCACTGCTAAAAGACAACCAACAAAATGGGAAACAAATCTTTATTAGCTGTTTGTCAGACAAAGGGTTACTATCTACAATATATGAAGAACTTAAACAAGTCAGTCCCCCCAAGTTTAAAGACACAATTCAAAAATGGGCATCTGAAATGAACAGATACTTCTCAGGGGCAGAATTCAAAGCAGCCAAGAAGCATATGAAGAAATGTTCAACATCACTGGTCATTCGAGAGTTGCAGATGAAAACAATACTGAGATTTCATCTCACGCCACAAAGAATGGGTGCTATTGCAAAATCAACCAACAATAAATGCTGGCGAGACTGTGGGGAGAAACGAACCCTTCTCCACTTTTGGTGAGATTGTAGACTGTGAAACCATTGTGGAGATCAGTGTGGAGATTCCTCAGAAAACTAGGACTAGAGGTCCCATTCAACCCTGCTAGGATTATACTCAAAGGAATTTTAAAAATCACTTTGGAAGACATATGTACACCCTTGTTCATAGCAGCTCAGTTTGTGATAGCCCAGTCTTGGAAACAACCCAAATGCCCATCATCTAAAGACTGGATAAAGAAGATAAGGGGGGGGGGTTGTTTGTTTGTTTGCTTGTTTGTTTTGTTTTGTTTTTACTCTGGTAAAATATTCTTCAGTTTTTGGAATACATTAGAGCTGGTATGTAGATGTCTCCCCAAACTTTGATGCCTAAGTGAGGCTTTTGGGAAGTGACTGGACCAAAGGGTATGTGGAATCTGATTAGTCCACTGATGGGTTTATGGATGGGTGTGAAGTTGAGAAGTGAACTCTGGTGGGACAGGTGGGCCACTGTGGGTGTGGCGTGGAGTGGTATGTATCCCTCCTCCCACAATCACCTCTGTTTTGCTTCCTGCCTTCCTTGCTATTAACTGTTTCTCCTCTTCCAGGCCCCTCTAACATGCTGCCCTGGAGCTTGGTGATGATGGACTGAAACCTCTATAAAATGTGATCTAAAATAAAGCTTCCCTCCTTTAATTGATAAGTGTTGAGTGTTTTGTCCCAGGAATGAAAAAGTCATGAAGACAGGTTCTGGTACCCAAAAAGTGGAGCTATGTTGTGATGCTATCTGAACATGTGGTTCAGAAGGGCTTGAAACTGGCTGGGGGGGGGGGGAGTTGGCAAGATCTGGAGACGCCTGATAGAAAAGCAGCCCTACAATCCTGTGAGGCAAGGCTGGTGAGAGATTCTGGTAAGAGGTCAGATGACCAGAATGCTGAGGGTAATTCAGTCAGTAAAGACCAGGATCAGGAGGTTGCCACTGGGAAGAAGAATTGTTCTGGCTCTGGGATTCAAGGGCCATGTGTGTTACTTTCTGGCTGAAAACTAGTCTGCATTTTGTGCATGGCCACAGATAATGCAGGAGACTAAGATTAAGGGCAGCATAAGAGAAGAAAGCCTGGCTACTGCTTCAGCTGGCAGCAGACTTTGGCATCATCCACATGGTGCTGGCTTGAGGCACATGCAGAATGGAAGAGTTGTGGGGTCAGAAAGGGTTCGCCCAGATTTCAGAAGAACTTCAAGGCCAGGCAGCATGCCCCTGATGGTGGTGTGTTAAGCTGCGAGTGTGAAGTTCAAAATGCAAGGGAGAACTCAGAAGATTGGAGAAGACAGAAACATGGACTTTCTCGGGAAAGTTGCAAAGGATGAGCAAAGCCAGCCCAAGATAGAAGCCATGAGAGATGCAACCACTGGCAGTGCCACAGGGGCAGAGCTACCCAAGTCCTTTGGAGCCCCTATCTTGCAGAAATTGCCCCAAGTGGTGGACATAAAAAGTGTAAGATGTAATGTTGACCCTATTGGATTTTGAACTTGCTTTTTTTTCTTTCTTTCTTTCTGTTCTCCTATTTCTTCTTGTTGGAGTGGAAATTTTTATCTTACTCTGTGTTGGAGTGATTAATTTGCTTTTATGAAGGCTAACAGTTAAGAGTTTGCCTTAAACCTCAGGAGAGACTTTGGACTTGGACTTTTCAGGAATGCTTAAAATGTTAGGATTGCAGTAACTGTGAGGAATGGACTAAATATATGTTGCATAAAAGGATATGTGGGAGACAGAGTAAGTCATGCGCAGTTCCTGACAGGGGTAACCATGAGTCTTTTGGGGGTCAGGAACAGAAGGCTATGGCAAAATTGTCCTCTTAGGCATGATAACAGTGGAGAAGCAAGTGCTGGCCAGCTCTTCTACGTAACGGTATGAACCCAATGGAAGGGTGAGCTCGGCCATCAAGTCAGCAATATTGGGCGCTTCTGCCTGTAATCGAGGAGTCACTTTGTTCGGTTCCTAGGACTCTACAGCCATTCTCCAAATCCCACCAGGCTTCCCCACAGGCCAAACAGGAAAACTGAAAGGACTTTATGCACAGCACATTAGCCCTGCTTCCTCCAACCTCAAAACAGTCTGTCCTATTTCCCCCTGACCCACCCAAGCAGCCGGTACTGTTTCACACACAACTTAGGTCGGCTACAAGATAGTTAATGGTGCGTGATGGAGATGTCCTAGGACAGTAGTTTTTATCATGTGAACCTACAAAAGGAATTTTCCCTGTGTCGTGTCTACCTTGGTTCCAGTCAGTGCATCCACCCCAGTAGGTGTTCGACAAGTGGGAAAACATGAATATCACCGAGATGTGGTGTCAGACTCCTGAAGCTCACTGTCTTGACCTTCTGGATCTTAACGTAGTGACCTTCATGCATGCCTACGTATTTGGTGGGTCCTGTGAAATGGCCTGGGTGGCCACAGGTTAGCGTTGACTTGCCTTTGGTCTCCATGAATGCCAGTCAAGCTGCACATCAGTCAATTCCATTTGCATGCCCTGGTCTTCCTGGGTTTCCCTCTATGTCGTCAGCCCCTTCAACCCAGAGTCCTGGCAGCCATGCAGGCACTGTCTCACGTGGCAGGAAAAGGCTAAAAAGCAACCAAGCCTCCCTGCTGATTCATGGGGGAGGGGACAGAAATTTGTATCACAGTTTTTCCATGGCCCATAAAATATCTCAAGGTGTCATGTGAACTGCCTCCAAGTTCTCTGGAGATTTTCAGTCTTTCAAGAAAGTTGCTACCTGCAGCCAGAGCAAGGCTGGCGAATGTACTGCAGCAATTCCCAGGGGTTCCTCACAACCATCTGCAGCTGCTTCTGCATGGGTTAGGGACACTCACCTGACCACCCTGCTGGAGTAGGCAGATTGGGCCAGTGGGCTGAAGGGAGGCCCAGCAGTGAGCTTCCCGAAGAAAAGAACACTTGTGGAACAGACAGAAAAGCAGGAACCCAGCTTTATTTCCAACAAAGCAGTGATAGTAGTTTTTATCATCTGTTGAGACACAGTCAGACAACATTCTGGGCAAGCTTGTAGGCCATGTGGTGCCTGCGTGGTTGTCTGTGCTGATTCATTATTATGTAACAAAGCCCCACTGTGCACCTGTGCTAAGGGGATTGTGTCATCAGGTGCCCGCAGATGCCCTAAAATGCCCAGGTTTTGACACATCTCACAGAATCCTCCTGTAACTCTTCCACACCTGCCTGAGCAGGTGGTCACTGTAATTTTTAAAATATCTTGTATTAAATACATTTCTCTAGTGAGCACTCAGAGAGACTGAGCACGCAGCAGAGAACAAATCTGAGTAGTGATTCCTCCCTTTCCTTCAAGTGAAATCATTGGTAAAGTGGATAAAAGTAGATTTTAATTTATTTTTTATTTAAATATATATCTCATAAAAGCATTCATAATGGGTTGGGTTGGGTTTCTTTAAGCCTTTAAAAAATTACATTTTATGTAGGAAATGCAAAGGAATGGGAAAAAATTAGAATCAAGATGTGTCATGTACAGATACAAATTCTAAATGTTGAATGTGATCATAATGTATGTATAAATGTACCAATAAAGTCATTTAAATGTAATTTTTTTTTGAGACAGGGTCTTGCTTTGTAGTTCAGGCTGGCTCTGAGCTCACTATGTAGCCCAGGCAAGCCTCGAACTCAGCAATCCTCCTGTCTCTGCCTCCCGAGTGCTGGGATTACAGGCATGAGCCACCATGCCCGGCACTGTGGTATGTGGTACTGATTGCCGGTGGGCATGAGTCTCCATGCCCAGCATTGTATGTGGTTACCGGGGATTGAACTCAGGACCTTGCACTTGTGAGGGAGGCGCCGGAACCACTGAGCTAACCCTCCGGCCTCCATTTAAACATAATTTTAAAAATTACATTTTAAAGTTGAACACACTGACTGGCATAAAACAGACCTGATGGTGGGTGACTTTCAGAAAGTTTAGAAAGAGGACTGAGACTTTGAAGCCATCCTGGGCAACATAGCGAGACTCCATCTCAAACATATGTATTGTTCTTTAAAAGCTGAGAAAATAAGTATATTCATATAAACTTTTATTCTTTAAAATTGTCTAGGTTCTTTCAATATGCCAATGAATCAATGTTAAAATTTGCAAAATAAAAGTACAAAAGTACGGATGACTTCTTTAAAAAATGTGGTAGAACAAAAGTACTGGATGACTTCTTTAAAAAATGTGGTAGAGTATATGCAGTTTGGTTTTTTTCACCATGTTAAGTATATAATTCAGAAACATAAAATACATTCACATTATTAAGCAACAATTATTATTTCTAGTGTTAGAATTTTTCATTATCCCAAACTGAAAATTATATCCACTGAACAATAGCCACATATTCCCCTGCCCCCTAATCCCTGGCATTGAATAATCTACTTTTTGTTTATGAATGTGACTATTCCAGGAAACTCATTTAAATGAATTCATATTAGTATTTGTCCTTCTGTATTAGACTTGTTTTAGTAAGTGTAATATTTACAGTGCCAACCTTTGTAACAAGTATCCAAATTTCATTCCTCTGAATAATATTGAATTCTATGTAATACCACATTTTGTTTAGCTATTCACCTCTCAATATTTGAATAATTTTCTGTTTTTGTCAGTGGAGCTATTATGAACTTTATTGTACAATAACTGTCTCAGTTCCTACATTTAAATCTTTTATATATATGCTCCGATACATAAGTGCATTCTGCAATTGGTGGATCATAAGGTATTTGCACATTTAACTTTTTGAGGCACTTCCAGAGCTATACTCTTCCATTTTACCCATGTCCTTTTTTTTTTTTTTTTTTGCTTTCTTTGTTCTTTTTTTTTTCTTCAGGACTCACACATAACCAAATTTTCCTAAGTTCAAGGTTGTTTACTGGAACACGCTTTATCAAAGGGACAAATGAATTCAATACATAGTTAGTTAATGGAAAACCACTTAAGTGACTAGAATGTGTCTGCCAGAAAGTGTGGCTGTAGGTCTCACTGAGTGACAGTCATGTTTGACATGAGAAAAGTAGCGAAAGTGAAAATAAAATTGATTCTTAATTTATCCACAGTGACTGTTTGAAAGAAGCAATTTGAGGTATTGGGTATTTCTTTGAAAAATGTAAGACTTAGAGGCATTGTCTAGAGTAGGTACTGAGAACTGTTCCTTGGTGATGAAGTCGCACCTGATAAGTCACCCACATGAGGTAAATGTATCCCAAGCACAACAAACGGTAAGCACAGAGACACTTAGGTGAGATTGAGATCGAGATGGATGAGAAAGTGCAATGGAGACAAGGTATGTTTGCAGTGGTGAGTGCGGGGGAAAGTTGGAGCCAAAGAAATCAGAGAGGTCACCACAGGTGAATTTGTGTGGAGTCTTGCAGCTCATTGTAAGGACGTTGCCTGTTACTTTAAATCAGATGAAATGTTATTCAAAGATTTTATGACAGAGAATGCATATATATAATCTATATTTAAATTTTTAGTCTAGCTCTTCTATGGGAAGAGACAAGGGCAAGGGACCCACTAAGAGGTTCTTCCAGTAGTTAAGACAGAACACTCTTTTCAGTCACTCAGGAACCAGGAAGTTGATGGTTATTTCTGGTGACAGCCGAGAAAAATGCAAAATACACTACAGAAAAGCGTGATGGAAACTTCTGGTATATCCCAATCTCCTTATCTTACTATAGTCCCATCATTTTAGCTTGACATGTTCCTGAGAAGCCTTCCAACACTGCTCCACTTCTGTAGCTATGCGTGGTCTAGTGACCCAAATTTGATTAAAGAAAGTGAAAATTTTATATAGAGACTTCCAGAAATACTATGTACAATATGAGAGAAATGTCTTCTCTGTGCTTTCTCCCTCCCTGCTCGCACAAGTGTAGAACAAAGAGCTAAGAAGATGTAGATTAAAGAAACTGCCACATAAGGAGCTTGGGTCTTGGATGACTATAAATCCCCTGGAATTTTCTATTCTTTTTATGCCACCGCTGTCCACTCTATTTAGGTATAGTATATCCTAAGCTAAAAGAACACGGAAGCAAGAGTGAAAGTAGATTCACTAGCCAGGAGACTTCTGCTGCGGTCTAAGAAGTGACCAGGGATAAGAAGGAGAGAGAATCATTCCAAAGGATGAGATTAAGACATATTTTACAGGACAACCCAAGAGAATTTCTTGGTCAACTCAGTGCAGATTAAGTGTAACTGAAAAGTTGAGTAAAAACTCTGTTTTTAGGTGCAAATAAATGGAGTTACCATTTACTGAGTTGGGGAGGATTACAAGTGAGACTGTGTGTTGTTTTGTTTTTGAAGGGCAGGTAGGACTAAGATCTTATTTCAGAATCTCCAAACTGAAACAGAGAGTGACTGTTGCAGCCACTGCAAGCCAGTGTTGTCAATTCTGGTGTATTTTTAATCTTGCATTAAATCTGTTTCTCTGGTGAGCACTGACTGATACACAATAACAAGATTTTCACTGAAAACTTAATATGAACATACTATAATATATGTAAATATTCATTTTCCTCACATTTAAATTTGGAATAACCATAGTACTAGTTAAGAAAACTGGAGTCCTGGGCTGGAGAGTTAGCTCAGTGGTTCCGGTGCCTGCCTTCCAAGCACAAGGTCCTGAGTTCGATCCCGGTAACCACATACAATGCTGGGCATGGTGACTCACGCCCACCAGCCATCAATACCACATACCACAGTGCCGGGCGTGGTGGCTCACACCTGTAATCCCAGCACTCGGGAGGCACAGGCAGGAGGATTGCTGAGTTTGAGGCTTGCCTGGGCTCCATAGTGAGCTCAGGGCCAGCCTGAACTACAAAGCGAGACCTTGTCTCAAAAAAAAAAGAAAAGAAAACTGGATTCCTACATCCATCTCAGTCTGCATCGAGCTGAGTTTCTGAGGTGGGACATGTGGGTGGGTTAAGGACGTGCTCTCCCTCAACCACATGAATAGGAAAATAGCTTTATAAAGGCTGAATGGCTGATAGTGTAGTTTTCAACCCATTATTATATGGCAATGTCAGATCTCCAACATTCTCATTATAAGCATGGACTTGATATCTTCATTTAAGATGCTACAATAATTACAAATACCACTGACTATATAGTCAGCCACTTTCCAACAGGCTGTGAATTAATGTCATCTCCAGATGCATAACCCCAGCACGCACCCACTTTGATTATGCCCTGTTGTGCTTTGTGATGTGTTTAGCCATCTCTACTCTTGCTGTCCACTAGGAGGGTGATGGGGGAAATATGACTATAATAAACTGCTACATCTGAAAAGATTAAAAAATAAGTACCTGTCTGAATCATAGCATAAATCATATTCTTGTGAAGGAGTAATAAACACCCCAGTTTGGCTGTGGAGAAAATTCCAGTTCACATACTTATTCTTCTTCTCTGAACAATGGGGTCAGCTTTTCTCTGTGGACATGTCTTAAAGCAGAATATGTTAGGATTTTTTCCTGTAGAGCAGTAATTGCTTAGTTCACTCATTTTCTGTAGATGTGGTTATAATGAACTGAACAATGAACTAACGTCAAGTAAAAAATAAACTTGTTTTCCAGGCTTTAGCATTCTCTGACAAATAGATTTCCTAAAATATCCAGTCTTGGGCTGGAGATTTAGCTCAGTGGTTCTGGCGCCTGCCTCACAAGCGCAAGGTCCTGAGTTCAATTCCTGGTAACCACATACAATGTTGGGTATGGTGACTCATGCCCACCAGCAATCAATACCACATACCACAGTACTGGGCGTGGTGGCTCATGCCTGTCATTCCAGCACTTGGGAGGCAGAGGCAGGAGGATTGCTGAGTTCGAGGCTTGCCTGGGCTACATAGTGAGCTCAGGGCCAGCCTGAACTACAAAGCAAGACCCTGTCTCAAAAAAAAAAAAAAATCCAGTGTTTTGCCTATTAATTTCTCTCTTAAACTTCCATAGGATAATAATCTGCATTGTAACTTTTGGGTCAAGAGCAGTAAAACTACCTCCACTGTTATTTCTCTCAACAACTATTCTCATAGTGTGGCAGTCCTTGAGGCCAACTCTTCCTGATTTCCCTGTGCACCTGCTGTGGGTGGCAAGGGGCGAGCACCTCTGGCTTGGTCCCTGTACTCTGCTTGCTAGTGCTTACACTCTGTTGTCTAGAAAGAGAGTTGCCTCTGTCAGTCCAGGAACAAATATTAAGAAATATTTTTAAATCTAGGGCTTATTATACTGCTAGCTACCATTAAAAAATATTTTATAGGATCAGAGATTTAGCTCAGTGGTTCCAGTGCCTGCCAAGCAGGCACAAATTCCCTGGTTAGATCCCCGCTAACCACATACAACAATACTGGGTGTGGTGACTCACGCCCACCAACAATCAGTACCACATACCATAAATGCCGGGCTTGGTGGCTCAATCCTGTAATCCCAGCACCCAGGAGGCAGAGGCAGGAGGATTGCTGAGTTCCAGGCTTGCCTGGGCTACATAGTGAGCTCAGGGCCAGCCTGAACTACAAAGCGAGACCCTGTCTCAAAGAAACAAAACAAAACAAAACAAAAATGTTTTATAGTACAGAAGAATAAATCCAGGAACTCTTGTATGCAGGGCAAGTAATCTACCATGAGCTACATTTCTAATCCTTATTTCC
>PVIC010034020.1:0-19825 GCA_004025085.1 Thryonomys swinderianus
AAAGTCTCAGTTTTAAAGGGCTTATGTGACTAGATTGAACTCGCTTGGATAATCCAATTCCATAATCTTAATTGCATCTCCAAAGTCCATTTCAATATACAAAGGAACATACAGGTTCTGGGGATGAGTCTGAACGTCTTTGAAGGCCATCCTGCCTATCATATAGAACTTGTGCTTCTCATCACTGTCTACTCCAAAAACCTCATACTTAACGGTGATAAAAGGGTACTGAATTTGGGGACTCAATTACCTAGTCACTAGAACAGTATACTCAGTTGAAAATAGGAGTATTTCACTGGGATTTTCTAGAATTTACATAAAACACCTTCCCAAAGCAATTTTTACTCTCTGTTCACCAAGCAGCCTCTGACGGAAATTTATCACACAGGTGAATTGATATCAAGAAGGGACCAGGCTGGGGGTGTAGCTCAGTGGTGCCATCCCTGCCTGGCAAGTGCAAGGTCCTGAGTTCAATCCCCACTACCAGTGGGAGAAAAAGAAGGGGTTTTTCAGGATAGGGAGTGCAAATAATTAGATTAATAGAAATTTTAAAATATATTAAATGTAGGTATGAATTAATGTCTTAGCTCATTTGTGCTGCTATAATAAAATGCCAGAGACTGGGTAGTTTATAAATAATAGGAAATTTATATCTTACAGTTCTAGAGGCTGAGAAGTCCAAGATCAATGACTTGGCATCTGATGTCTGATGAGGGCTTTCTTGCCACATTCTTATATGAGAGAAGGTAGAAGGACAAAGGGCAAGAGTCTAGCTAGCTCATTTATAAGACACTCATCTACACATGAGTGCAGAATCCTTGTGACCTACTTGCACCCCAAAGACCACACATCTTCGTGTTGTTGTACTAGAGCTTAAGTTTCAACATGAATTTTAAAGGGGTTACAAACATTGAAACCATAGCAATTAACATACAAATTACTATAAATTGTTAATATATTAAGGTAAATTGAATATATTAAAGTGATAATACTAACTTATTCATTAATGTCAATTGCATTTGGTAATACGATTCAATAACCAAAACAATGGTCTTGGCTGGAAATCCTTAGAACATCCTGCTTCTTAACTCCTATGATGATTCAATAAAATGACCTGCTGAAAGGTAAAATCAGTAGATCCTAACAGCATTCACATCAGGCACTGGAAAATAATGTTTTATAAATGTCAACTGATATAAGAGCATATAAGCTTCTCCTACTGTTTACCAAGAGAGAATAGTTAGAAGCACAGAACCCTTTGAAAGGATACTAGTTATTAGTAGGTAGGGGAAAGAAAGGAGTAAGGAAAAAAAAAAAATCTATAGAATGGAGTATTACCCTGCCATAAAGAATGATAAATTTGAGTCATTTATAGTCAAATGGATGTACCTTCAGGACATACTCATAAGTGAAATAAATAGGTCACAAATGTGTAAATATCACATCATACCTCTGGTATGAGAAATTGAAGATGTTAATAAACTCTAAAATGTATGATGGATATTGTGAAATAGAAAATATGCAAAGGGAAATGTGGTGCAGGAGTGAGTAATGAGTGGTAAAGAAAAAATGTGATGGTAATAAAAAAATTAGGAAACAAAACATGTATTTAGGGGGTAGAGGGTTGTGGGATGGGTAGGGGATTGGGAAAAAATGAAAATCAAATTGTGTCATATACTGGTACAAATACTCAATATTGTTTGTGATCATGATGTGTATATACAATTTACCAATAAAGATAAAAATTTAAAAATAAATTAATTAATCAATTAATTAAAAATTTAAAAAAGAGAGAAGTAAGCAGTCAAAGAAGAAAGAGTTATTCTGAAATGGCACTTACCTAGCTGCCTCTCTCAGCATCTTAACTATGACAGCCACTGAGATTCACTTTGGCATGTCAAATAATTCCTAGAGACATTCTTTATGAATAGATTTTATAGAGATAGCTTCAGATTCCAAGATTGTGGCATGAGGAAACCCACATACATATGTGTTCAGACATTCCTTATTTAACATCTGATCTTCACTCCTGCAACTAGGTCGTTAAATGGACTGGTCACTAAATAAGAGTTGTGTAGGGCCAGAGATTTAGCTCAGTGGTTCCAGCGGCTGCCTTGCAAGTGCAAGGTCCTGAGTTCAATCCCGGTAACCACATACAATGCTGGGCATGGTGACTCACGCCCACCAGCCATCAATACCACATACCACAGTGCTGGGAGTGGTGGCTCACGCCTGTCATCCCAGCACTCGGGAGGCAGAGGCAGGAGGATTGCTGAGTTTGAGTTCCAGGCTTGCCTGGGCTACATAGTGAGCTCAGGTCCAGCCTGAACTACAAAGCGAGACCCTGTCTCAAAAAAAAAAAAAAAGAAAAAAGAAAAAAACAAAGAAAAAGTTGTATATTGTATGCACCTTACAATATTCAAGAGAAAAAATGATCAAAGGAAACCACAACTTGATGATTGCTTCATTTGCATAACTCTTACATATAGTATTATAATGTATAAGAGCATAAAACTATAGTAATATACAGTTCAATCAGCAAAAGTTATAGTACTATACTATAGTATAAGCAAGGTATACTATACAAAAAAGACCTTGAGGCTCTATAAAGATACACAGAACTGTACAAAAAAAAATATGATTGGGCATGGAATGTAGCTTGGCACCACAGTGCCTACCTGGCAAGCAGGAGACCCTGAGTTTGATTCCTGGTACAAAAAAAAAAAAAGTGATGTCCAGAGGAGTGGTGTCCAGAGGAGTGGTGTACACCATCCCATGCCTTCCTACTGTCTGCTGGAACAGCAGCTACTGGATCATGCCAGGCCTATGAACTCAGCTTTAGTATGGAATTAAAGAGGCAAAGTTTAAAATTAAAAAGGCAGTTTATTTGCTTAAAAAAAATGAAGTCAGCTACTCTGGGAAAGGAGGGTACATGAGAAGTGAACAGCTGTGGATTTTTATCCTCAGCTCTTTTTTATTTAGGACTAGTCACTTCCCCGTCCTTCCCGTGGATACCATCTGAGTGACTCTCTAGCTATCTTGGATCCTAACCTGCGCACCTCTATCTATATTCTTTCTAGCTGTTTGATTTATTCCTGTCCCTTTGTGATAGATAAGTAGAGGCATCTTACAGGAAGGTAACTTACAGTTAATGATTAAGTAAAGGGGACATGTGTGTTTTATATATTAAATAAGTCTTTAGATGACTTTCTTATCTCCTTCACATTTTTTAAATTGAATTCTTTATTGGTACATTTTATATACAGCTCACAATCACACTGAACATTGGGGATTTTGTACCAGTATATGACACGAGTTAATTCTCATTTTTACCCATATCCCTACCCACCCCACGACCTCCCACCCCCTACATACATGTGCTTTTTCTTTTCAAATCATATTTATTCTTTCCCCTCATTACTTTCCCTTACCACATTCCCTTTGAATATTTCCTATGTCACAAAATCTATCATACATTCTACAACTCATTTATATCCACAGGTTCTCATACTGAAGAAAAGATACGGTATTTACATATCTGCGACCTATTTAAATATTCCACTTATTAGTGTGTCTGTGTGTCCCTTTGCATTTGATCAGGTGAGAGTGTGCTGGTTACCCTGGCATTTCCTGGACACATCCCCGCTTTTGCTAAATTCTTATGTTAATTGTGTTACCTGGTGCCCTGCTAGGCCTGGTTTCTCTCTTTACCTTTGTCTAATTGCTGGAGTCTAACTGCAGAGGCAAAAGCTGCCATTAGTCAAGTTTCCTATTAATTTCTTTAATCAAATTTAATGAGGTTCTATTTCATCCTTTATCCTGCCTATGATCCCCTGTCCCTACAAAAAGATGGGCGGTAATTACAAGCAGGGTCCTAAATCGAAAAGTGTACGTCAGCCATAAACCCGAACAGTTGATAAACAAGTGGTCGTTAAATGAGGAATGTCTGTATCCACATGCATGCACATACTATACCTTTGAGTATACTGAAGAGTAGAATCTGATCTGTGTGTGGCTGGCTGATAGTTGCATCTCATGCTAGTTGTTTGCCCAGTGACTCTGCACTAGGGTGCTAAACCTTGTCCTTTTTGTATTTGAGCTACCATATTTTTATATTATCATTTGACACTAAAAACCATTTTTCTTTCTTTATCACAGCTAAATTTCTAAAATAGGTGTTCTGGAGCTACTGCTTCATCACTGTACAACAGAATTCTTAAAATTGTACTTTTATTACTGTATGACTTTCTTCTGTATTTTTTTTTTACTTTTTCTGCATTCTTTTTGTATACTGTTGTTTGTGACCATTCACTTTTTGTCAGTTTGCTTGACCTTAAGCGCTATCTGTAGGATTTTTTTTTTCCTAGTTTAGGAAGAGAACCAGCTCACCAAATTCCAGTTTCCCCTGGACACTATGAATTTATCATAGAAGAGGTCAATTACCTAGGACTTTCATAAAAGCCTGGTTTCAATTAATTTCCCCCTAGTGTTTTCCTAATCTAGGCTTCCTGCCTTGTGTTGCATGTTTCTGACCCAAAACCAACAAACTAAGAAGCTGCATGTTGTGATGGGAAGTGTACTGGACAATAAGCCAAAAACCGTAAGGCTTAGGGCCAACTCTAGATCTAACCAGCTGCGCGACCTTGAACAAGTCACTCTATGTCTCAGAGCTATTGTTTCTTCAATTCTTCAATGACAGCTAATAAAATTATACCTGTGATTTTTTTCACATCAAAATTATGCTAATGTTTACCCCAATTGCCTTATTAGTAATATACTATATAAAAAATAGTTTACAATTCCTGTAAGACAGGCTACATTTTTATGACTACTTTTTACTAAACATAAATCAGTACTCATGAACTATATAACACCAAAAATGAACACCACATGCAATTTCATAAACAATTTTCTTAAATTTATCTGAGGCATGATTCAACAAATGAAGTATCACTGTTAGAGTAAACTCTGGTTTTAAAATCTATCAAATAAAAGGTGGATCTGAAAAACAAGCTAAGATTGGCTGGGGTCCATCATCTTTATGAGAGTAGAGGCATTTAAAATATACCATTTGTCTATGAACTAGGCAGATAATCTGAAACAAGAGGGCAGGGGGTGGTAAATTGGTAGGAAAATTAAAGATACATTTTCCCTAGCTGTTTGATTTTTCATGCTGTTGAGTTTTGAGGTTACACACTGTAACCCGAATACAAAACATCACCAAGAAGGAAGAAGGGAACTCATTTAATATTATGTTAGTTGTAGAATTATAACTAGGTATAAAGCAAAGAAAGTAGTTATCTATTATTCATTCCTTCTGAATAGATATTTTCTGTCTGTGAATACAAAGTATGATTAGAATTCACTTGCTGAATCTCAGAGATGCTTCAAGAGAACATTTCATTTTCATTTGATCTGACCTTGTGTATGATAACAGAGCCTTTTTAAAACACTGAAGCTTGTCTGTTCTCCCTAAATTGTACTCCTGAGAATTATTCCCATCCCTGACCTCACAGGTGGGGAAATTAACCTCAGAGGATTTTACTGACTTATCCAAGGTCACTTGAGTCTCTGTCTCTTTAGGCCTTCCTGAAAAGGTCTGTCGACAAAAACCTGTCAAGTGTGTCATCTATGTGTCCATGTGTGACTCATTTATATTATAGGAAGGATTTTTTCCCACCAGTATGTTAGTACACTCAGTCTAGCATGTCAGATTGGCCAGAAATCAACTTACATCCTTATTCATGCTAAGTGTTTCTAGCTGCTGAGTGAAATTGAAAATGTATTAGAAGTGGCTTCTCCACATGGTAATGGAAAATTCTGACAAGAGAAATTGTACCCAACATAGGTATATTGGATGTATATAGACTAGATATATGCATACATCATGCTCAACTGCTAAATCAAGTGTATCTCTTGACCAAGGCCTTGATCTGAATCAAAACATAAAACCCAAACTACAGAGAATCTCAGCAAGCTGAGATAAGACCCTACCCCCAACTAAATTACGAGCAAAATCAACTTTAAAATTCAGACAATTTTGAAATAAAATTTATTTTCTAAAACTTATTAAACAAAAATATAATCTCATTGAATTAATCCAGTTCAAGCCCTAATATATTGATAGATGAATAGATAAATGGGTAGGTGAAAGGAAAAAGGGACGGAGGGAGATAGGCCAAGAAGGGGAGTAAAATGGACAAATGCTCTTTCTTACACTACAGTTATTAACTCTAATTCCTAAAACTATGTAATGTACCTCTTCACCTAAATACCCTCTTGTTAAAATCCTGCACAGATTAAGAAATGAACTTTATACATTTTCTCTGATGAGCTTTTTATCATGCTCACTAAAAGGGAACCACTGATATAAAATAGTAAAACAAAAATAAACAAACCTGCAATTTGGAGTAGCAGCTCCAGGGACAATAACAAGGTTTTCCAATCTCCAGGATCATAATTAACCGTGTAAAGAATGAAAGAAAAGTTCAGGAAGGAGTGTTTAAACCTTTTTGTAAATTTAAAAACAAGTAATGATCTCCATTGCTGTTCTTCAGGTTTATTCAAATTAGGACAATTAGGACAATTAAACATAAAACAGAGACAGTTCTAAAGAAGGAGCTGCAACAAAGCAGAATAATTGCTGGTACAGGCTATCAAATTTACATAAAAAAAGATTAAAAAGCTGATTTACATTTTAAAAACAAGATCAGGCAATATCTAAAATAGATAACACAACCCGCTGAGAAAAGCTCTTTTCATTAATAAATGAGAAGCAAAGGTGATTATACGTAACAAAACTAATCTTCTATATTGCTTTAATCACCTAAAACCACTTTAACTGTTTATTTGGGAACTGTTTTGTTAAAAAAAATTTACATGTAAAAATGTCTAATTTCCAGGTTACAATAAAACATAAACGCTATCAGGATCATGCCTGCACACTCTCAGTTTATTACATACTCTCTACTCTAGATCTTGTCTGATCTTGGTGATGAAAAGTTTCATGAATTATAAATATCCTCATTCTAAAACTTGAAAATTTGCCATGTAATTGATATAATAGTTGCTTCCAGAACAAATATTACAACATTTTATACATAAAAAACAGAAATGATCTTTTCCTTATCACTTACAGGGCATTTTGAGATTTCTTTGAAACAGAGAAAGAGCATAATTACTTGAATTTTAATATGTGCTATAGAGAAAAGCACTTTCTTCTCTTTCTAGTAAATGCAGAACTATAGAGCTAAAGAAATCACTCCCCTCCAGCAATTTGAGTTTGAATACCACAGTAGGGCCATTCCTCCTTTCACTGTCCTAAGTAGAACATAATATAACAAAAACCTGGGAAATCCTTGAAGGTCTAGGAAAAACCACGTCACTTTCAATCTCCCAGCCAGGTGACTGAAGTTTACTGTTTTCATACTAGGTTTAAAGCAGAGTGGATAGTCATGGGACAACATAATTTTATAAGAGATATGAACTAAAAGTTGTAAAGTAGGGGAATCTTATCAAAGCCTGTTTATCTAGTTTCTGCTCCGCATCTTTAAAAATAAGGATTCTCATTTTATTTAGGTTTTTGAAATGCCAGATACTCTTTCTTCAAATCCATCCATTCCTTCTGGAATTCCTTCTTGTGCTCCACTTTGGTTTTCAACAGAGAACTTTCTTTCATGTCTCCAGTATTCTTTACTATCTCTTCTTTTTTTTAATTTTCTTAAATCTTTTTTTCTTTATTGAGTTTACTGGTACATTTTAGATACATACCACAATCACATTTAACATTGAGAATTTGGACCTGTACATGATATATCTTGACTTTTCCCTTTCTCCTGCCGTCCCTTCAATCTCCATCCCATACATATTTTTTTTAACATTGAAATTTGTTTTTCCCTTTTTTACCCTCCCTCCCTTCTCTTCTGTAGAGAATTCTAAATCTCTATTTTCTTTATAAACTTCTGCAGCCTCTTTTTCAATGTCTTTCTGAGATGTTTTCTTGACTTCTGATTTGGGAGCCAGACTTTCAGCATCTGCAAAGATGCTTCTCTTCCTCTTCCTGAATCTGTCTTCGGGTAAACTGGATACCTCCATTCTGCCCCGTTTTTTTCTTTGTCTTGGTAGTTCGCTTTCAGAGCTCTGTTTTCTGTTTCAGAGCCCTCAGATGTGGCCCCTGATCTTTTCATTTTACAGATACTCACACTGCTTGTTACCATACTTGTCTCCTTTTCCTAGACATTGTTTTCTTTTTTCACTCTCCCTTTCTATTTCTTTTCCCTTTTTTCTTTCCAGCTACTTTTAAGACCAGAATGGGCTTGTCTTTCATTATTGTGGGAAATATGCCAGTTTTCTTCATGCTTCTTCTGGTTCACTGTTAAGAAACTCCATAGCTTTTGCTGCTTGTTCTTTTGTTTCAAATTCTGCAAAAGCAAATCCCTTCAGTTCTCCTGTAGACTTACAATGTGATGTATTTATATAAACAACATAGCCACATTTCCCAAATACTCTTTCAATCCAACATTAGCATTTTTTAGGAAGTATTTCCACATACACAATGTACTCATCCTAATCCTATGGTTTTTCACCCAGAAGCTTTTTTTGCACTGGTTTTGGTGTTTTCTGAGCCTAACTCAACAACACCTGAGCTTTTCAGTGTCCTGGCTGTTAATTTCCTACCAGTAGTCACTTTTTCATTTTATTAAAAGACACAAGAAGGGAGATGTCAACATATCCATGTCTAGATTTTTCTGTCTGTTCTGGATTAGAAATCTGCCCTTATGAAGATTTGCATCTCAAAGCCAGAAATCTACTTGCTTAGTGATATTCTGGAGCAATTGCTTAACTCTAGAGCATTTCTTCTTTTCTGCCTTCCTCTTCGTGGTGCTTTCTTCCATGGTTTGATTTCCACCTTCAGCTTCCATTTTCCACTTGATTTCCAGAATATGAGGTCAGAGACTTAGGCATTTTAGCTCTTTCTATCTCCCACCCTAGAGTTGTGGTTTATTCTCATCATATAACAAGCACTACCTCATCCATCCATCTTGAGGAAGATGCACCTGGAGGCTGTGCATGCTTCACAAATAAAATCAGAATCAGAAATGAAAACAGCAGAGTACCTAGTAAGACAATAGTAAAAAATGCAGAAGCCGCCGGGCGTGGTGGCTCACACCTGTAATCCCAGCACTCAGGAGGCAGAGACAGGAGGATTGCTGAGTTCGAGGCTTGCCTGGGCTACATAGTGAGCTCAGTGCCAGCCTGAACTACAAAGCAAGACCCTGTCTCAAAAAAAAATGCAGAGGCCAATTTTCTAGGGGGTCACCCTCAGGAGAAAGTTAATCCACCAGGACTGCATATTTTGAGTGGAGTGAAGATCATTAGCCCAGAACCTCTACCTCAAAGGAAACAAGTCCAGGATACACTAACGACAATCTCCAAAGTTGTATATGTTGATCTATTAGAAGGAGACATAGAATCTCAGGCTAGATCTAAAACCCCAGAGGCAGCACAGGCAATAATGAATGGACACACCAAGATTAAAAAGAAACATGGCTATAAACTTGAGGTCCTTTCTGGTGACTGTGAACAGATACTGGCAGAAGATAGGCCAAGCTCCGTCAGCCTTGGGAAAAGAAGACAGATACGAAGTTAATCACCAGAACTCAAACAATTAGATTGGAAATGACTCAACAAGCAAATAAATATATTCAGTTTTCCGAATATGACTATTTTACCAGGTTCTGAATAGTTCTCTGAACATCATTTTATTACAGTAGTGCTATAATGAATGTATTCCGAAATCTACATTTAATGAAAGGAAATATTTTGACTCCTCAGCCTATAAATAAGATGTTTTTTGGAGATCAGTCCATTGTATACTACAGTTTTCATTAAATATTTTTGGGTTCCCCTTTCCTCCAGGTAAAGGGGAGGACACATCTTATAGGAGGGTCTTATGATCTGCCGCAGGAAATAAATAAAAGGTCAGAGAGTCCTTCTTGCTCCTGCTATTTTGCAGATTCCTTCATCTTAAAAGATTCACTGTGTCAAGCCATTATCTTTGGCAGTCAAATTTTCTGAACCCTGTCAGGGTCATCACTGTGAGATAGGAGATTAGGGTGTGGCAAAACTGGCTGAGAAAGTAGTTGTGACCTGTTAATTACAAGATCACAGAACACATCTGCAGAAGAGTTCCTAAAGCCCTGCATGTGAACTTCTCATAAGATGAGCAGGTTTTCAATAGAATGGCCCTAGACTTGATGTCAACCTGAGACATGAGATCCTGGCATTGCCTCTCATGTCCCATATATAGAAATCTTCACAGGTTTCCTTGAGATTTGGACTGCGTCAAAGACACACACCAAAGGAATTTGCTATTGTGACTTTCCTCATTGTAGCCCACCTGCTTGTTCCAGGTTGTACTTTTATATTGCTTTATTCCTTTTATTTCGCCCAAGCTTGTGCTGCAGAGCCAGTTTCATGATGATTTGGGGCTGAGGACACACACGAGTACCAATACAGCTGTAGTGGTCAAGGTCCTGTGGATCACAACAGAAGATCTGCCCAGATTTCTAGACAAGCTTCCTACTGGAGGATGCCCCAATGAAACCAGACTGCAACATCTGGAATGTTCATCTACTTCTTCAATGTACAGACATTAAGCCATGACCATAAGGTATATGAACAATCAAGGAAACATGTTACCAATTGGGCAAAACAACTCTAAAGACAAGTCATTCTTTAGACTGATTTTAAAGAATGAACTGTCAGACAAAGAATTCAAAATAGTTGTTTTAAGGAAACTCCATGAACTTCAAGAAAACAAAAAGAAACAATTTAGAAATTTAGTAGAGAAGGAGGCCAGGAATTTAGCTCAAATGGTACTGTGCCTACCTTGGAAGAATAAGGGCCCAAGTTAAATCCCTGGTACCACACACACACACACACACACACACACACACACACACACACACACAAATTAGCAGGGAAATTTAACAAAGATTGAAATTTATTTTAAGGGTAGGGATGTAGCTTAGCTGGCAAGCATGAGGTTCTGAGTTTGATTCCTAATACCCCACACACACACCCAAAAATGTAAGAAATACACTTTTTAAATGAAGTAGTAATACTGCCACTGAAAATTGCCATAAAAAATGAAAAATACAAAAGGGCAGCACGAGCAGACTAATCAAGCAGAAAAAGTATTTTTAAAAACTCAGATAATTTATTTAAAAGTAATCAGAAAAAAGAAATGAAGAAAATTTGCAGTATTTATGAGACATCAAAAATAAAACAAGTAAGTGAATGACCTCTAAAATGAAATTATAGTACTCTTTAGTTAAAGAAGACATCAGAAAATGAAAACATATTCCATTCCTAGATAGACAGAATAAGTATACTCAAAATGGCCATATAACCAAAACTATTATACAGATTTGGCATAATCCCAACCAAAATGCCCATAGCATTACTATAGGACAAGAGAAAATAATCCTACAATTCATATGGAACCAGAAAAGCCCTAGAATAGCAAAAGCAACTCAGAGCAACAAGAGCAAGATACAGGGAATCACAATTCCCAACTTGAAGTTACGGTACAAAGCTATCACAGTAAAAACAGCAATGGTACTGGAGAAACAAAACAAAACAGACCCAAGGATTAATAGAACAGTATAGGAGATGCAGAAATAACTCCATGAACATTCAGCTATTGTGTCTTTCACAAAGGGACCAAATACCTACCAAGGCTAATGATATCTAATAAATGATACTGGAAAAACTGGTTTCCACATGGCAAAGATTAAACCTAGATCTATATTTGTCTCCATGTCCTAAACTAAAATCAAAATGGGTCAAAGATACAAATATGAAAGCAGAAAAACTTAATGCTGGAAGATAGAGTAGTTAAAACTCTTGAAAACAGAGGTATAGGCAATGTCCATTTGACCCAGCTATTCACCTTCTTGGTATCTCTCTGAAACAGATAAAACTATCATAACACAGTGACATGCACACTCGTGTTTATAGCAGCATAATTTGTAATAGCTAAATCTTGAAGCCCAGATGCCTGTCACTGGATGAATGGATGAATAAAATTTGGTTTTTCTATATAACAGTATTACTCTACCATATAGAAGGATAAACATGAGACGTTTAGGTAAATGCATCCCTTGATAGCATAATTTTATGAGAAATAAATTGGAAGTGCATGTTTAAATATACATTTTTTATCTTGTATAAGAAACATAAAAAGTGATACTGACCAAAATGGGTGATGCATATTGGAAAATAGAAAGAAAATGTTCAAATAGCAAAGAGAACAACTGAGGGAGAGGGAGGGAAGGGGAAAGGAAAAATGCAAACAAAGCTTTGCAAATAAGAGAGGAAGAGGGCTTGAAGGGAGAGGAAGAGAATGGGAAAAATTATAATATATTACTTATAGGTACAAATTCTATATGATGAACATTATTATGTATATCAAAAGTATACTAATAAAATTAATTTTAAAAAATAAGACTGCCTCATCAATATAATAAACTGTCAAAGATGGAAGACAAGGAAAGGGTTGTGAAAACAGCAATAGAGAAGAAACAAATTACATGCAAAGTAATTCCAGTAAGCTTAGCAGCAGACTTCTCAGTAGAAACTTCTGAACCGAGTACAAAAAGACAAGTACTGCATGATCTCATTCATACCTGGAATGATCTCACAGACCTGGGGACATTGCTTGATGATAAAGCACTGGTCTGGTATGTCTTAGGACTTGGCTTAGATTCCCAGAACACCAAAAAATAAAATTATCATAGAAGTAGAGAATAGAATGGTGGTTATCAGAGGTTTGGGTTGTGAGGAGGGAAATGTTGGTCAAAGGATATATAATTACAGTGATATGTGAAAATATTGCATAACTATCCAGAATAGACAAATACATTCAAACAGGTAGAAGATAAGTGATTTCTTGGAGCTGGTGGCATGGCTGAGGGAAAAGAAGAGGAGATCCCACAGAAAAACAGTGATGACTCCCAGTTTTTATGGAGTTTCTTTTCTGAGTGATGAAAATTTTGTAGCATCGATTGTGATGCTGGTTCACAGTTCTGAACAAACTAAAAACCATTAGACTGTATACTTTAAATGAATGAACTATATATGACAAGTGGAATCTTTCTCTAAAAATATATTTCAAAAAAAGAAAAATCTATAATTTAGGAGAAATTCCTATTTAAACCCATTTATAAGGAAATATTGAAATATCCAATGTTGGCTTTTACTATAATAACAAACTACAAGTCAAACATCAAAATATAAAACAAAAATTCAAATTTAGAACAAGGAAGGAGAGGAGACATTTGATTTTCAAACTGTTTCACAAATTCTCTTGAAACATTTTCATACTCTTCTCTAGCAGCCAAATTCTTCATGTGCTGATTGTATATTTACATGAAATACTTCCAATTGCATGTATTTGTGAATCTCATGAAAAGTATTTGTATGTTGTAGACTTCAAATAGTATCTGGCAAAGGGCAGCTGTCTTATTTTTCTTTTTAAACAAATGAGTCTTATTTCCTCACTCATTTCAATTATAAATCAGAAATGTGATCACACAGAAAACAAAAAAAGAACTATTCCTTCCCCCAAATAAAATAAATGATGGGAAGGTAGTCAATACTGTGGCCTTTCCAGATTCTGGTCCCTAATATATTAAGCTTTCCTGAAAACCTCAAATATCATGTCCTGTGGAAAGACATTATTTACCTCCACCCTCTATCATTTTTACAGATTTATAACTTCCTGCCCCAGTTTATTTTAAAAGAATGCTTATTAAAAGAATCACAAAGAGTAAAGGACAAAAGAAATGTAGGTATAAGCCATCAAACACAGAGATCAAAATAATAGCATAACAAGAACTCATAACAAGATTCCAAAACTTTCATCTTCCAATTTTTGGGTTGCATATGTAACTCCTTCCATGGGAATAATGATGAGAGCAGCCTAAGATTAGCTCCAAAAGAAAGAATGAGCTACAATTAGAAATAATGAGCTACAATACTTCCAGTTTTGCTGCTAATGTTCCCTTAGACTTAGGATCAACTCCTTTTCCCACAGACTCTTAGCTTATTTATCAGAAAAAGGGTAAACTTATCACGCCTTTCTTGCTAAATTCTAAGAAAATTAATAGAAGAACTAGAAAGTGAAAGTCACTCTGAGTCCATTAGATAAAAAGCCCTCAAAAATTGTAAAGTCATATGTACACCCATATGTATAGCCCAGTCTTGGAAACAACCCAGATGCCCATCAACTGGAGGCTGGATAAAGAAGATGTGGGGGTTTTTTATAAAATGGAGTATTACCCTACCATAAAGAATGACAAGTTTCATTTATTTATGTGCAAAGGATACACCTTGAGGACATACTAATAAGTGAATAAATAGATCACAGATATGTAAATACCATATCTTTTCTCTGGTATGAGAACCTGTAGATGTAAATGAGTTCTAGATTTTGTAAAATAGGAAATATTCAAAGGGAATGTGGTGGGGGAACATAATGGGGGAAAGAATAAATATGATTCAGAGAGAAAAAGAAATAGCATGTATATAAGGGGTGGGGGGGTGTGGGTGGGTAGGTATATAAGTAACAATGAGAATTAATTTCTGTCATATACTAGTACAAATTCCCCATTGTTGAGTGTGATTGTGAACTGTATATAAAATGTACCAAAAGGGCCGGAGATTTAGCTCAGTGGTTCCGGAGCCTACCTCGCAAGCGCAAAGTCCTAAATTCAATCCTGGTAACCGCATACAATGCTAAGCATAAGGATTCACGCCCACCAGCAATCAATACCACATGCCACAGTGCCGGGCATGGTGGCTCACGCCTGTAATCTCAGCACTCAGGAAGCAGAGACAGGAGGATTGCTGAGTTTGAGGCTTGCCTGGGCTACATAATGAGCTCAGGGCCAGCCTGAACTAAAAGCGAGACCCTGTCTCAAAAAAAAAAAAAAAAAAAAAAAAAAAAAAAAAAAAAAAAAAAAAAAAAACAAAAAAACCTATAAAGAATTCTATTTAAAAAATCTACTACTCTTGTTATTATTACAGTAAAACATGCAATTGACCCAGATACAACTACACAGACTATGCAACCAGGGGAAAAAATAGAAACTTTATTTTCACAAAGTAATGATGTGAACTAGGATCTAGTCAGCCATAACCCACAGGACATTTTTCATATCCAAAGCATGTGAGATGGGTAAAATACACAGCCTATACTTAAATAAGCATTTACGGTAAAAAGGAAAGTCAGGGGGAAATATACACAATAATGGTACAAAAACACATAACAAGAAATGCTCTGTCTTTGGTGCCAAAAAATGAAAAAGAAATGCTAAAGTTGGATGTGGTAGTACATACCTATAATTTCATCACGCTAGAGGCTGATGCAGGAGGCTTACAATTCCTGGCCCACCCTGGGCAAGTCTGTGACTTAGCAAAACCCTGTCTCAAAATAAAAATAAAAAATAAATTTTAAAAAAGCTGGAGACAAGGATATTTAGCTCAGTGGCACTGCATGTGCCTCACAATGGCAAGGTCTTGAGTTGGATCCAGGGATGGAGGGGGAGCTCAGCAACACAGACTCTGCCTGACAAGCACAAGGTACTGAGTTTGATCCCTGGTACCAAAAAAAATATGGAGATGTAGGTCAGTGGTAGAGTGCCCCTGGATTTAATCCCCTGTATTGCAGAAAGGAAGGGAGGGAGGGAGGGAGGGAGGGAGGGAGGGAGTGGAGGGGAAAATTTAAAAATGAAAGAAATGCTACAAATACAATCTGAACGAGTCACAGATATGATAATGAGTGAAAGAAGGCAAATACAAGGAAATATATATTGCATGATTCCAACTAGATCAAATTCAAGAGCAATATGCAACTAACACATATTATCATAAGTCACAACAGTGGAACTTTCATGGGTAGGTAAGTGATAGTGCACTGAGAGAGTGCATAGGGTATTGGAAGTGTTCTAGATCTTGATAGAGATGGTGATTTCCTCAACAAATACATATGTAAAAATTCATCAACCTGCACACTTAAAATGTACACTATGCATGTTATACCACAAAATAAAAACAAATAAAGGTAATAGTGTGACATATAGAGCAGAAAATTGTAATACTTTTCCTCACCATCACAACATTCACACTATAAAAAGGTTTATAAGGAAAAGAACATAATACATTTATTTAATCCAGAGACCCAGAAAGAACTTTTTTTTTTTTTTTTTTTGCTTTTTGAGACAGGGTCTTGCTTCGTGGTTCAGGCTGGCCCTGAGCTCACTATGCTGCCCAGGCAAGCCGCCTCGAACTCAGCAATCCTCCTGTCTCTGCCTCCTGAGTGCTGGGATTACAGGCATGAGCCACTACGTCCGGCATTGTGGTATGCGGTGTTGATTGTTGGTGGGCATTTCTCCACGCCCAGCATTATATGTGGTTACCGGGGATCGAACTCAGGACCTTGCGCTTGCGAGGCAGGCACTGGAACCACTGAGCTAACCCTCCGGCCCAGGAAGAACTATTTTTATGTTCTGATTTTTAAAAAAATGGACAGCTATATAGAAATATGATTGGACAAAAAAGAGACTGAGGGGCTTGTCTGTCTAGACTGTTTGTAGCTACTTGTGGCATGGCTCCCTCTGCATAAGGAATAGGACTCCACTGGGATGAGGGTTCTGAAGGGAGAAAGGAAAAGAGAAAGCATGACCTTTCCAGGTTTTATGGATTGCTTCTCAGGAGTCTAGTGTTTATGACTCACCTTGAGGAAAAGGAAGTGAGGCCAGATGGGCTTCGTTGGAGAAAGGGCCAAGGGCAAGAGAAGGACAAGAAGCTCCATTCGTGACCCTAGTTCATAGGGTACCCAAATTCACTCCCTTTCAAGGCTTCAGCACCCTAAGGTGCCACATTTTGGTGTATTGTGCAACGGAGGTCTGACAGAGTGAACACAGCTGTGTGAAAATGTTATGAAGGGAGGTCATAGGGACAACTGCAGGAATGACCATGGCCGGGGACAAACAGGCTCCCTCAGAGAACACTTCATGAGTGTGGCTTCAATATGGCAAGGGCTGGTGGCAAAGGTAGAAGAGAGAGGGCTTTTCCCACAAAGGTAGAGCAAGACATTCCTAGACAGTCAAACACTGTTTCCAAGTCATCAGAAATATCATGACTACCACAGGAGGCTTAGGGAGGAAAGCACTGGAGAAAGTGTTCCCAACTGAAGGAATAGAAAATGATTTCTGACTCAGAATTTTAGTGTCATACATAAGTTATCCTGAAACAGGCTCAAGTCTGAATATTCACAGTCTTCTTTTAAAGGGTAGAAATCAGAACTCATGTATGTCCACAGACTTCTCACCAAAATGGCAACAAAGGGCAATGGGCATTATGTAAGCAGAAGACCTAAACCTGTCTCTACTCACCCGTCCCACTCAATTTCTTCAACAATGGTGTGTGCCTCTGATCCCAGCACTGAGGAAAGCTGAGGGAAGAGGATCATATGTTCAAGTTCTGCCTGGGCAATTAAGCAAAACCTTCTCTCAAAATTAAAAAAATTAAAATGTTTGGGGCCAAAACTCAGTGGTAGAGTACCCCTGACTGTGGTGGACTTGACCAAGGAGTGAATGATTAAATTGAAGAGCAAAGCATGCAGCTCTGTGAGGTGTGAATGGTTAAACAACAAAATGTTTAAATCAGCAAAACATAACACGTCTAGCCATTGTCCTTTCCCTTTCTCCAAATAGAACTACTTGGAGTGGAAACAGTTCCTGCCCAAACTGCTTTTCTTCTGCTATTTTCTTTACACTGATATTCCAAATAAAACCTTCAGAGTTCTTGGCTTCAGGGCTCATTCTGGGGATCTCCTTAAAGCTAGGTGCTCTTAGTTGAGTAGATCCTTTGATCTTCTCAGGGACTGGACTAAATCTCATCTCCAAGTAATCTTTTTTTTTTTTTTTTTTTTTTTTTTTTGAGACAGGGTCTCGCTTTGTAGTTCAGGCTGGCTCTGAGCTCACTATGTAGCCCAGGCAAGCCTCCAACTCAGCAATCCTCCTGCCTCTGCCTCCCGAGTGCTGGGATTACAGGTGTGAGCCACCATGCCCGGCACTGTGGTATGTGGCATTGATTGCTGGTGGGCGTGAGTCTCCACACCCAGCATTGTATGTGGTTACCGGGGATTGAACTCAGGATCTTGCGCTTGCAAGGCAGGAGCCAGAACCACTGAGCTAACCCTCCGGCCCCTCCAAGTAATCTTATATTCTCTACACTGCCGTGGTCTCACACTATGACACATGAGTTTGATCCCTCTTACCTAATAATGAATGAATTGATTTAAAATTCAACAATATGATAGGAAGAAGAGCTACACCCTCCTGAAGGAGAACCTGAGATGAGGATTCAAGAGCTCATGATTTGAAGATCACATAGGAGATGAGGGTGGAAGGCTAGGAAACAGTTGGAGATACAGAGTGGATAAAGGGCAGTCACCGTAAGGATGAATCCTTTATAAAGGCAGGAAACCCTATAGCCCTCCATGTCTGTCACTTCCTGCTGGCCAATATAGAAGGGCAGCAACTTTCTCTAGTTCTTTGGAGAATGGAAAACTAAGTGGCAGCAGCTGATACTCCCAGTAGCTGGAATGTACACTGACCAGATGGAGAGATGAATACTGGGCAGTGTACACCACAGTAGCCTCTTGCATGCAATACCCATCTTTACATAAGCACCTCCTAAGACAGTTCATTCGCCTTTTTACAGCCAAGTTATATACAGGCAGCATCCTAAAAACTCATCTGGTTTTCCACGAAAGAAATCTCATCTTCATATCAAAGACAGACTGATTTCAGTGAGCCTGATATCTCCTGCATGAGCAACAAGAGCAAAGTAAAGTAATTATGATTATCAAAAGGCCATGGCACTGGGCTTGTTTTCTTTCAGAAAGGAATTTCTTTCAAATCTTAGGAAACAGGAGAGAAAAAAAAGAAAAAGAATGAAAATTGGGGAAGAGGAGAGAAAGTATCTTCTCTCAAGCCATAAATCATAGAAATTGAATTAGATCATCTCAAATTGAGGGACAAAAAGCCAGTTATAGATCCATCTCACGACACTGGCTGACATGGACTCCATTTGTGACTCACTCAACAACATTACTTATTCTGAGTGCTCCTCTGACAACGCAAGCACTTAACATGAAGACATGTGTAACTCTACAGGAGAAAAAAGGGAAAGAGAAAACTCTGATGATTTGCCTGGAAAGCAAACTCTGAGCATCAGCATATGAGTTTCTAAAGCCTCCTCTGGATTTCTCAGCTAAATTCTCCCAATTTCAAGTACCTTGTTCTCTTATTTGTCTCCAGACACAATCAAACTATTTCTATCTTAACATTATGGAACTAGATCTGTAGTAGGAGACTAAGAGTATGGTAACTAGGCGAGGCAGGGACCAGGGATAATTGAAGCTACCTTGGCAAAGAATTCACCTGTGGATATGCGAGAGTTAAAAGAAGTATGTAAGGGTGGGGGTATGTCCTTGAAATATAAGAGCAGAGCTGTACCCTGACCAGGTGGAAGGGCAGAAAGAGTGGAGGCTAGGGCCGGAGGGTTAGCTCAGTGGTTCCGGCGCCTGCCTCGCAAGCGTAAGGACCTGAGTTCGATCCCCGGTTACCACATATAATGCTGGGCGTGGTGGCTCACGCCTGTAATCCCAGCACTCGGGAGGCAGAGACAAGAGGACTGCTGAGTTCGCGGCGGCTTGCCTGGGCACCATAGTGAGCTCAGGGCCAGCCTG
>PVIC010034021.1:0-19973 GCA_004025085.1 Thryonomys swinderianus
AATATAATTTTAATATATTATAAACAAGTACTAATAAAAAAATTAAAAATAGATAATATGGAGCAGAAAGATAGGTCTTTCTAAAATGCATAAGGGATAAAGAGATAGAAGGTGGGGAAGGGAGGAGAGAGGAAGGAATTGAAAAAAGAATTATGATGTGCTATGTACAAGGAATGTAATCATTAGGCATTCCAGACGTGCAGATAATGAACAAAAACTGAAAAGTAAAATATTGTGTTTGGAGGCTCTTATAATGAATGATTTGCCTCTTTCTAACAGCTGATCTACAATTCACAACAGGCAGCTAGCCTGAGAGGCACAGGACTAGTAGCTTACCTTTATACTACATGCTGTTTTCTATTTGCCTTGTCACAGTACTTTCTCCCATGATCTCCACACGACAGCTGAGTTATTTTGGTTTTGACAGATACGGACATTCAAGCAGTCTTTTTCTCACCACATTACCAGGGTACAAACAAAGGTATCTGTAGGGCCCTGAGAGTCAGACTGACACAATCACCCAAGGGAATCTTGTTTCTATTAAGACCTGTTTTCTTCTTCTTTTAAAATGATGGCTATTTTAAGGTATAAATTTGACTGGATTAAGAATACCTAGAAAGCTAATATTATGGTTTAGAACTAAAATGACCCTCCAATGACTCATGTATTTGGAAGACGATTGGTTTGTGGCAGTGCTGTACTCATCAGTGGATTAGTCCAGAGCTGAAAGTCCTGTTGGGAGGTGGGGCCTGCCTAGAGGAGGCATGTTACTGGGGGTGTAACCTGAAAGGACATATTCTTATTCCTGGCTCCTGGCTCTTTCACTCTCTCCACTTTCTGGCCACCAAGATATGAATAGATTTCATCCACCAGATCCTTCCATCATGCTATTTCTGCTTTGAAGCCAGCCACCATGGACTGAACCTATGGAAACTGTAAACTAAATAAACCTCCCATTTTGAAAATTGTGGGTGCCGAGTATTTTGCTCCAGTGACAGGAAAGAGACTAATATAGAAAGTTGGTGCTAGGAGTGAGGTCACTGTACCAGGTCAGATGGTCTCCAAAGCTTTGGAACTGGTGTGCTTGGATATTCCAACTAGAGAAGCCCTAAAACTCAGTATGCATAGCCTGATGGGTAAATTTCTTTAGAGCCCAGAGAGCCTGAATGTTGAGAGTAATGAGGATCACAAAAATCATGAGCAGAAGATTTTAACTGAGAAAGAGGAGCCTGTTGGCAATTTTTGTTGTTGTGGTTTGAGAAAGGGTCTCACTTTGTAGTTCAGGCTGGCCCTGAGCTCACTTTGTAGCCCAGGCAAGCCTCAAACTCTGCAATCCTCCTGCCTCTGCCTCCCAAGTGCTGGGATGACAGGCTTGAGTCACCACAACCAGTATTGTTGCATGTGGTTACCAGGGATCAAACCAGGGAACTTGCACTTGCTAGGCAGGTGCTGGAACCACTGAGCTAAATCTCCAGCCACCATTGGCATTTTATTAGGGGCCATATCTGTTACACTCTGACAGGATATGTGTCTACACTTTGTCTATGTCCTAGGATTTTGCAGAAGACTGAGATTAAGGCAGTAGACTGCCGGGTGTGGTGGCTCACGCCTGTAATCCCAACACTCGGGAGGCAGAGACAGGAGGATTGCTGAGTTCGAGGCTTGCCTGGACTACATAGTGAGCTCAGAGCCAGCCTGAACTACAAAGCGAGACCCTGTCTCAAAAAAAAAAAAAAAAAAAAAAAGGCAGTGGACTAATTAACCTGGCAAAGGAAATTTCAAGACGGCCCCGAATTCAACCTGTCAATACACACTGCTGGCAGATTTTAACCAGATTCACAGTGAAAATCAGGGGCAAAAGTCAGAGCAGGAAATATTGAAAAACTTAAATTTTGGCCAAGAGGGAACCATGTATAAAGGTGAGGCCAAAGGAGATGTGGCTGCTAGAGACATGGACACCATTAAAAAGAAACAAGAGGACTTGGGGTGTACCTTGGTGGTGGTAGGGGCAGCCTGTGAAGACCTCATGGCTGCTACAACAAAGCTAAGTCTCCCAAGCAGCAGTGACAGGAACCTAGAATGAAGCTGCAGCCCCCACCTCTCCCAGGAGGTGCTGGACAAAATCTTTCATTCTGCTTACCCTGGCTGGGCAGCTTAACCTCAAAGATGATGTGGTGAAAATTACAGTCCACAGGGACAAGCTCCAGAGCCTCCCAGCATTCCATCCTGCATTGCTCTTTACAGCACTTGAGCAACATATTACGTTTACAACTTTCTTTAGCAAAACTTCAACCTGTAATTAAAGAGGAGAAATCAGCTGCTATTTTAAAAGATAGGAAAAACAGAAATGGGGAATGACATTGAACTAAAAGCCAGATTTCCCTTTGGCGACCTACAACAGGAAGAGAAGCACAAAGATTGTGATTTATGAGAAGTCAAAAAGACACAAATCCACTTTGACCCAGGATTAGTTCAAATAAAGGCTGGAAAAGCAGAAGTTGAAAGAAGAATATCTGCGCTCATTGAAAGAAAGCAAGCACAAACAATGACAACAACATCAGAGAATTCTATGATGTTACTGATTGTAATCAAGAAAATAGTGCAAGAAGTGATGTTGTTTTTACCCCTTACTCAGGGTAAAGTCCTGTAAATATTTCTACAGTCGTGAATACATATGGGCAACAGACTAGACCTGAAGGAATTCAAGGGTCAGGTCATAAATTTAACAGCATGCTTCAAGATTGTGGTAATCTGCATCCCTCAGATGACCAGTGATGTTGAGCATTTCATAGACTTCTTAGCTGCTTTTACTTCTTCCTCTAAAAGGGTCTGTTCATTTCACATGCCCACTTTTAAGTTAGGTCTTTAAACTGGGGGGACCTGATTTTTTTAAGCTCTTTATATATTCTAGATAGTAGCCCTTCATCTGAGAAACTTCTGGTAAAGATTTTTTTCCAATTTGTTGGTAGTCTTTTCGCTCTGCTGGTGGTTTCTTTTGCTGTACAGAAGCTTTCTAGTAAGATGAGATCCCATTTGTTGATTTCTTCTGCTAGTTCACATGCTATAGAGATTTTGTTCATAAAGTCTTTCCCTAATCCAATGTCTCCAAGAATTCTACCTAACCTGTTTGCAGCAGGTTTAGTGTTTCCGTTTTAACATTTAGTTCTCTAATCCACTTTGATTTTAGCTTAGTACACGGGGAGAGATAGATCTAGCTTTAGTCTTTGGCAGGTTAAAGCTCAGTTTTTCCAGCATCATATGTTAAAGAGGTTATCTTTCCTCCATTAAGGATGTTTGGCTCCTTTGTCAAAGATGAGGTAGCTTAGTGTATCTGGAGTTGTTTCTGGATCTTCTAATCTATTCCACTGAACCTCAGGTTTGTTACTATGACAGTACCATGCAGTTTTTATCACAATGACTTTGTAATGGTTTCAAGTTGGGGACTGTGATGTCCCTTGTCATGTTCTTGTTTTCTAAAAGTGCTTTTGCTATTCTAGGTCTGAGATTTCATCTCACTCCACAAAGAATGACTGCTATTTTGAAATTAGCCAACAACAAATGCTGGCAAGGCTGAGGAGAAAAAGGAATCCCTCTCAACTGTTGATGGGAATGTAGACTCATGCAACCACTGTGAAGATCAGTATGGAGATTCTTCAAAAAATTAGGATTAGGGGTCCCATTTGACCCTGCTATTCCCCTGCTAGGTATATACACAAAAGGATTACAAGATTCCTATCACAGCCACATATGTGCACCCATGTTTATAGCAGCTCAGTTTGTGATAGCTAAATCTTGAAAATAACCAAATGCTCATCAACTCTAGACTGAATAAAGAAGATGTGGGGTTTTTTATAAAATGGAGTATTACTCTGCCATAAAGAATGATAATTTTGAGTAATTAATACTCAAATGGACATATTTTCAGAACATACTCATAAGTGAAATAAATAGGTCACAGATATATAAATATCTGGTATGAGATATTTCTCTGGCATGAGAAACTGAATATCTAAATGAGTTCTAGAACATATGATAGCTATTGTGAAATAGTAAATATTCAAAGGGAAATGGAGTATAAGGGTAAGTAATGAGGGAAAAGAAAAAATGTGAGGGTTAAAAAAAGGAAACAAAGCTTATGTTTATAGGGGGCAGGGGCTGTAGGTTGGGTAGGGGAATGGGAAAAATGAAAATTAATCCATGTAATATACTGATACAAATTCTTAACATTGAGTGTGATCATGATGTGTATATATAATATACCAATAAATATTCAAATAAAATTTTTAAGACTGCAGTAATCAAGCTGCCAAAGAATGACTACCAAATATTGAGGCTCACTTGCAATTGCAGTCAGAGCCAAGAGACATTTATCAGAAAATTTTAAAATTTGAAGATAAAATCCTTGAACTTAAAATACCTTGAAGGTATCTCTCTTCAATTATTTTCAATCTGTGAACTTTTCTGGAAAAAGAAAAGTTCAGCCACCTGAACAGAACTAGTCACTGGCTGAACTGGATGAGAAAATTAGTACCCTCAAACTAGCCCTGCTCAGAAAATCAAGAGAAGCAAAATCATGATAAGTCACAACCTGCCATGAGAAACTCCTCTTATTCTTGTCATTTTACTTTTTTATAAGCATGTGTTTATTAGTTTAAAATAATATTGTGCACATAATGGCTATTCAACAAAACTATATTGACTGAAATGAATTTTTAATGTGTATATTAACTTGTAATTTTATTTTTCCAATGTCAACATTAATGTAAATAAATATTAAATCTAGCTTTACTTTATGTGAGCTTGGACAAATTTCTTAATCTCATTTTGTGTCCTAATTCCTAATTGCTAAAAGGGAATGATAATAATAGAACCTACTTCTTTGGTATTTAAGAAGAACTGGTGAGATAAATTTGAAAACATCAACCAAAATTCCTCAGTAAAAATGTTACCCATTGTTAGTGAATGAAACCTGGTCTATCTTTGAATGGTAGTAAAGATTTTGCAAAGAAATTATACCATCATAGATGGAAACTAAACATTTAAAACATGCATGAAAGGAAGGAAGGAAGGAAGGAGGGAAGGAAGGAGGGAGGGAGGGAAGGGAGGGAGGAAGGAAGGAAGGAAGGAAGGAAGGAAGGAAGGAAGGAAGGAAGGAAGGAAGGAAGGAACCACATATTTTGTACACATCCAAGAAGGAAGATGTCTTGAGGGTATCTCAGGAATCATCAAGACCCCATCTACTGAGGCTCAAGGAAGCAAAACTATAATCCTTTCATTTGAGAAGAGAGACCTTGGGATCTTTGCTCACAAAGATCCCCAAGGCCATTGGCTCTCTAAAATTCACTTCACTGTATTTAACCACTCAGCCATTCACAGGCTGCTGCAACTGTGCTCCAAGGTGCTCTGGCTACTGCCCAGGCCGGTGGCTCACTTTGGTGATGCATTTGTGATGCTGACTTTACTGATATGCAAAATACAAGAGTTCTTGAGTCAGAGGAAAGCCTAGAAGGAATCTCAGAGAGAACGGTGTTTGAAGCTGTTAAAATGAAGTCAGAGGGGCAGTAGAGAATCCAGGAAGTTGGAGATGTTAAGAACATCTCCCACAAATGATACAGGCTATTAGTGGAGACAGCTCTCGTGAGAGCAATATTGGATGTAACTAACAAAGGATAGAAGTGGGGCTGCCCAAGCTCTTTGGAACTCACATGTTACCATGGTGCCTTCTGGCTTTCAGACTTGGAGCTACAGGACTTAAAATTTGCCTTTCTGAGTTTCAATCTTGCATTGGTCTGATTTGTTTCTGTCCCTATAGTCCTCCCCTTTGGAATGGGAATGTTTATCCTGTGCCATTTGCCTTAAGATTAAGTAATTTTTTAAAATTTTACATATGCTCACAGTTAAGAGCTCCCCTTGCATCTCAAAAGAGACTTGGATTTTGACTTCAGAAAATTCTAGAATTCTTAATACTTTGAGGAAGAGATTGGTTTCCAGCTTATGTGAAATAGTTGTATTATGCTGGGTTATGAATTATAGGCTCAGATTTCAGCTATCCTGAGGAGAGGCAAAGCTCAGGGGGACCTTCCTCTCCCATCTGCTTCATTCTGTTGTTTCTGCTGCTTTCTCAACCCAGCCATTTTTACAACCAGTTTGGGTCATAAAATGATGCTCAGGCTAAAAAATCCAGTTGTCCTTCAACACAAAGGAAATCCGAGTCCCAGCACCTCACGCCAATAGAGGCTAAGAGCTACTCTCCCAGATGTCCAAGTGGATCTTGATCAAGAAAGAAATAGTATCTCTTCATGTCCCAACATTCGAACATCTACTCTAAAAAGTAATACGTCTCTCCTGAGCAATGCCTCCTAAAGGAAAGAGGAAGTTGAGAGCTCCAAGAAAAGCAACTACAGGAATCTTCAAGTAGAACAGACTC
The DNA here is from genome assembly GCA_004025085.1 of Thryonomys swinderianus. Classification (NCBI taxonomy): domain Eukaryota; kingdom Metazoa; phylum Chordata; class Mammalia; order Rodentia; family Thryonomyidae; genus Thryonomys; species Thryonomys swinderianus. The sequence goes on from PVIC010034021.1 coordinate 6,428, forward strand.
GAAAATTAGGTGGTGGTTGAAGGCCACTGAAGTATCTTTCAAGGCGAGCCCCACGTTTGGAGACACATCTTGTGTTCCTATCACTGTGTGTTGATGTTGACCTGGAAGGGGCTATGTGAACACTGAGAAAAGAAAAAAAAAAGCAAGAAAGACAGGATTCCCTGCTGTTCAGGGACTTCCAGTTCTGCCAATTAGATGGAAATGGAAGTTGTTTCAGGTAACTTTCTGTCACTGGACCAAACTCCTCAGAACAACAACTTAAAGGACATAAAATTCATTCTGCCTCATAGTTTTAGAGGTTTTAGTCCATGGCTGGCCAGCTCCATTGCTTTTTTAGGCCTAAAGCAGGAACATCATGGCAGAAATATGTGGTGGAGAAAACTACTAATCTCATAACAGTCGGGAAACAAAGTGGGAAAAGACACAGCCAAGAGGAAGGGTCTGGAGACGAGACGTATGTGTAGCCTCCTGTGACCTGCTTCCTCTAAGTCAGTCCTGCCTCCTAACAGCCACTTAGCCCATTAGTACTTCATGACCCAGTCACCTCTCTAGGGCTCACCTCCGAGTGCTGGCAGATTCTTTCTATTTAAAACTTCACAGAAGCAAATACAAAGTAGGAGCACAGTTAGTGGAATGGCGTAAGGGATGAGAAACCCTGCGAAGCCTGAGTGGAAGTGAAGCTATCTCCATATGAGGGATGAAAAAAATCTTCATGAAAGAGGCTGAATGGGAACAGAGAGAGCATTCCTGCCAGAGAAGCATGGAGAGAGGAAAGGCAAGTGTCCCCAGAGTATCGTGAGGGTGTAGAGTAGGTTCCACAAGATGGAGCACTTGCAAGCTGACATTCCCCTCCGTATGCCTACACTGCTGGGCACAAAGCAGGACCCAAACGTGGCTGCCTCTGCTTACCAGGCCAAAGAACACAGCCTGCTCAGCAGGGAGCTCCCTGCTGACCAACGAGTTGTGCGTCACATGCAGTCATCTGACCATAGTCCCTGCCCCCACCTGCTGTATTAATGAGTACAAGGTTAAGTTCACAGACAACCATTATTTCCAGTAAACTTTTTTTAAAACTCATCTAAAAATCTGACTCATAAACATTTGCTTTGGTGTAATTTTCTCTGTTTCCCAGGTAGAGGAAATGGTAAATAAGGGGCAGAAACCATAAAGGCTGGAGATCTTGGCAGAGAGATACAGGCTTTGGTCAGGTCAGGGAAGTTAGCCAAGAAGTTCAGCTTCTCAGACAGGCCAGCCATGGAACTCTGTGCAAGAGACTTTGTGAGGTTCACAGGCCTGGGGTGTTTAGCTCCATCAGGAAACAGCACGGCTCGAAAGAAAACACCAGGGAAACACAGAGGGACCCCATCCCGGACCTATCATAACTCTCTGGATGCCTCCCAGCAAGTCACTGTGTGCTTCCAAACCTGTTTGCTCCATCCTAATATGAAGGGTCTTCCTGACCTCCATGGCAATATGTTTAAATACACACACACACACACACACACACACACACACACATACACACACACACACCTATAGCTCTGTTCCTATTTGTGTGTGTATGTGTATAGGAATGGAACTCAAAGTCCTTCTCTTTCTGCACTCCACCTCTGAGCTACATCCTCAGCCTCTTTTGTTTTTTATACTGAGAAAATGTCTTGTTAAGTTAAGCAGACTTAGCCACAAATCTGCAATCTTTGTGCCTTAGTCTCCCAGTTAGCTGGGGTTACAGGCGTGTACCACTGTGTCTTGCTTATTCTGCTTCATTTGTTTGTTTGTTTGTTTTTGAGACAGAGTCTCGCTTTATAGTTCAGGCTGACCCTGAGCTCACTATGTAGCCCAGGCAAACCTTGAACTCAGCAATCCTCCTGCCTCTGCCTCCTGAGTGCTGGGATGACAGGCATGAGCCACCACATTCAGCACTGTGGTGTGTGGTACTGAACGCTGGCGAGTGTGAGTCACCACGCTCTGCACTGTTGTGTGTGGCTACTGGGGATCTAACTCAGGACCTTGTGCTTGTTATGCAGGTGCTGGAACCAATGAGCTAAATCTCCCAGCCCTGCTTCTTTTAAATGGATGGTGTGGGGCAATTTACCTAAACCTACAGGAGCTTCATTGTCCTCTTGTATCACCTACCTGAGACGGCCATAAGAAATAAATGTTAACGTGTCAAAATGGCTACTATAGTAGCTTACAAATGGCTGGTATTTGATGTTCTCTTCCCTAGCCTTGAAAAGTTTCCTCAAATTGCAACATCAGTGCAAATTCCCAGACAGACAAAAATCAAAGCAAATATTTTCAGCAGAGAGACAAAAGAGGATTAGGTCAACAAACAGGCCAAGTCCTCAGTTAGATGCACTTCCCTCTGTATCAGTAGTGCTACACATGCTTATTAAAAACAAATTTCGGCCATTATTTGACAATTCCCAATAGCATGTCTGGAGAGAGGCCTGGGAATCTGAATATCTAACGCTTCCTCTGCCTCCAGAGTGTTGTCCCACAGAGGCAAAAAAGTGACATGGGCCGGGCGTGGTGGCTCACGCCTGTCATCCCAGCACTCAGGAGGCAGAGACAGGAGGATTGCTGAGTTCGAGGCTTGCCTGGGCTACATAGTGAGCTCAGAGCCAGCCTGAACTACAAAGCGAGACCCTGTCTCAAAAAAAAAAAAAAGTGACATGGCACGAGAGGTGGTCCTTCTGGAACTCCCAGCCTCCCATCTCTCCACTGCCCACCACCCTGGCACCTATGTGGTTCCCAGAATATGCCCAATCCCCAAACCTTTTGTGCTGCTTCTCAGTCAGTGCTGTAAATTTGGGGACAAACATGGCAGCCCTTGCATTATGGCCAATGTGGCGACTCCTTTCTTCCTTAGAGGTCTGGGGCTGTTTATGCTTTTGTTAAGCGTGAGCCCATCCTGTGTCTTTTTTTCCTCTGTGGAATTTGGGGGCTGGCAAGTTATGAGTAGAGTAACATATTTTATGATCACTGCAGTGACAGTTTTGTCCTAGTTCACTGTGAGCAAATCAGAGCCTATTGTGTACAGCCGGAGGCTCTGGAAGCTTCCAAAGGGAATTACAAATACTCAGGTCCGAAGCCTATGTAAGGCATCTAACAAACATTCACTGGAACATCAACACTCTCCCAACGAAGTTCTGTCCTAGACTAAGCCAGACCATAAGGAAATAACACAACTATGACATTAGTCCAGTCAGTCCTTCTGAGAATCTCATTTGCTTAGTCATGATGAACCTTCAGCCCATTCTCTTATTGAGGATTTACCACAAGAATCGCCCACAGCAGCAAGTGAAAATGTTATATCCCAAACGCTAATCATACTACCATCATGACCATGACCTCCTGATACTAACACGCCTACTCACAATGCATTCCTATATCCTCTAGAAAAGAAACTTTCCACTTTACCATGGTCCCGTATTGATGTTCCAGCATCTCTCCAAATGTTACAGTTACAATGTGTGAGTTTCTTAGGAATCACAAACCCTTGTCTATTTTATGTTCCCCACAGGAGGCAACTTGTAAAGAATCAGTATTCTCTTGACTTGTGTGCTTTTCTCAGGCAGGGATGGCAGACCTACGGCATGTGTGCTGCTGTGGGCTGTTTGTATCTCTGAAAGCTCGAAAAGTTTCACCATCACTGCCAGAGAGGCTAAAGGTAAAGGGTAAATTATGTAAGACGTTCAAGGGAAGACAAAATGAGGGAAGTTACATAAAATTAAAAGGACAATGTGACCTCCTGATCTGCATGCTCCACAGAATACTAACCAAGAGAAATAAAAAAGTAACTCCAAGGCATTTAATTAAAATATAAAAGAAAAAAAGAATGATTGATTTTCATACTGCAAGGAAAAACAGAACACAAGACACCAAAAAGGGAAAAACAATTTAAATGGCATTAGATTTCTCAGCAATATAAATAGATAGGGGGATAATGTATTTAAATTTTGAGGGAAAATTCTTTCTAATATCTAATTCTATAACAAAAAATATGGAGTGAACAGTCCAATGATAGGATCAAAAATAAAGAGGTTATTATCTATCAATAAAGAAACTTTTCTAAATGCTGATTTTTTTTTTACTCAAAATACAGAAGAAAAGTTAGTCCCCAACTATCATAATAGAAAACAAATGGAAAATATCTAGTAAAGAAGTAGAAACTGAGTCATTTGGAGAAACAGAAGTAAGCCCCAGAAGTATCTGAAAGACACAAGTTCTAGAATGTATAATAGATATTGTGAAATAGAAAACATTTAAAATGGAAAAGGGTAGGGATAAATAATGAGGAGAAAGAAAAAATATGTTGTTAAAAAAGGAAACAAAGCAGGGGAGCTGTAGGGTGAATAGGGGAATGGGAAAAATGAGAATTAACTCGTCATATACTGGTACAAATTCTCAATATTGACTGTGATCATGATTAGTACATAAGATGGACCAATAAAGAATTCAATTTTTAAAAAAGAAGTAGTTGAAAGAAATGACTGCTTCTGGGAGTCTGTAAGTGAAGAATGTAGGTAGGGTATGCACATGTCATTGTAATAACATCTTAATTTTTTCCACTAGAAGTGCAATTGGACTTGAAATAAAAACAAATCAAAGCAATAATAAAATGGCATGTTTTTAACCACTGGCAGAAGTTTCTTGAAATTAACACAGTAGGATTAGCCATTGGTATAAACTTATGGAGAGTAATATGATAAAATGGATCCAAAATTTTGAGCCACAAATTCCCCTTGAGGCACCAGTTTTGTTAAGAAATAAAGAATGGGGCCGGAGGGTTAGCTCAGTGGTTCCGGCGCCTGCCTTGCAAGCGCAAGGTCCTGAGTTCAATCCCCGGAAACCACATACAATGCTGGGCATGGAGACTCACGCCCACCAGCAATCAACACCGCATACCACAATGCCGGGCGTGGTGGCTCACGCCTGTAATCCCAGCACTCGGGAGGCAGGGACAGGAGGATTGCTGAGTTTGCGGCGGCTTGTCTGGGCACCATAGTGAGCTCAGGGCCAGCCTGAACTACAAAGCGAGACCCTGTCTCCAAAAAAAAAAAAAGAAAGAAAGAAATAAAGAATGCACACAAATATTCATCTACTAGAATATACATCAATGAGGTGTTTTTTTTTCTTTTGGTTTTTTTATATTAAATCAGAATCTTGCTACATAATCCAAGCTGACCTAGAACTCACTATGTGGGCTGGACTGACCTCAAATTCTCAATCCTCCTGCCTCAGCCTTCAAAGTTTCTGGAATTACAGTTGTGAGCCACCCAACAATGCAATGAAAGCTGTGTTTGTTTGTTTGTTTGTTTGTTTGTTTGTTTGTTTGTGGTTTGTTTGTTTGTTGAGTAGGTTGGTTGGTTGGTTGGTTGTTATAAGACAAGGTCTCGCTATAGAGTTTAGGCTGGTCTTGAACTCACTTTGTAGCCCAGGCTGGTCTCAAACTCAGAGACCCTCCTCCCTCGGCCTCTCAGATTCAGGAATTACAGTCATGTGCAACCATGTCTACCATAATTAAAAATAATTCAATGTCCAAAAATGAGCTTATCCAAATAATAATACATTCACAGGAGGAAATATAATGCAGCCATTAAAAATGAAGTAAAAATAGTGACATGGAAATATATCCACCATACAGTAACTGGGAAAATGTAATTATTTATTAATGAATGAAGTAACATCTTAGATTTGTTTCAAAACTAATTCAGGAGAGGAAGAAGTGGACTGTGAGTTTATTACTATAGAAGGGAACTGACTGAAAATGGAAGATCATTTTACTATTCAGTCAGCTTTTGTTCATATTCAAAATTCTCTACAATAAAGAAACATTAAACCTACTAGAAGATTAACTAGGTGAAACACCTTAAGACATAGGTGTAGTAAAGAGATTTCTAAATAGAGCCCCCAAAACACAGAAATAGCAGAAACAATCAACAAATGGGATTATATCAGACTAAAAAGCTTCTGTACAGCAAAAGAATTAATCAGTAGAATGAAAAGACAACCTACAGCGTGGGTAAAAAATCTGGTAGCTGCTCCTCAAAAAAGGACTAATATCTATAGTGTACAAAGGACTCAAAAAATATTAAACCACCTACAATTAAAGACCCAAGAAATGGGCAAGAGAAATGAATAGACAATTCACAGAGGAAAAAAATAAAATGATCAATATATGAAAAAAATGTTCAACAACTCTGGCCATTAGGGAAATGCAAATTAAAGCAATGCTAAGATTCTCATTCCAGAAAAAAATGGCAGTCATTAAGAAATCAAACAATAGGGGCCAGAGATTTAGCTCAGTGGTTCCGGCACCTGCCTCACAAGGGCAAGGTCCTGAGTTCAATCCTGGTGACCACATAGAATGTTGGATGTGGTGAGTCACACCCACCGGCAATCAATACCACATACCACAGTGCTGGGCGTGGTGGCTCACGCCTGTAATCCCAGCACTCGGGAGGCAGAGACAGGAGGATTGCTGAGTTCGCAGCGGCTTGCCTGGGCACCATAGTGAGCTCAGGGCCAGCCTGAACTACAAAGCGAGACCCTGCCTCAAAAAAAAAAAAAAAAAGAAAGAAAGAAATCAAACAATAACAAACGCTAGAATGGCTGTGGTGAAAAAGGAACCCTCCATCATTGCTGATGGGAATTCATATCAGTACAACCATTATGGAAATCAGTATGGAGATTTCTTAAAGAAATGAAATTAGAAATTCCATATGACCCAGCTACCCCCATCTAGATATCTTCCCCTAAGGACTTAAGTCATCACTCTACAATGATATATTCATAGCATTTTTCATAGCAGCACAATTCTTAATAGCTGAATCCTGGAAACAACCTGTATATCCATCGATAGAAAACTGGAAAAAGAAAATGTGGTGTCTATGTAAAATGGCATACTACTTGGCTATAAAGAATGACAAATCTGAGCCATTTGTAAGAAAATGGATGCATCTGGAAAATGTAATGTTGAGTGAAATAAACTGGACATACGAGCTTAAACACCTCATGGTGTCTCTCATTTGAGGCAAAGTACAAGCAAAGAATGATAAAGGATGGAATAGCAAGGGACAAGATGGATCTCTTACAACAGGGAAGTGTCCCGGGAAAAAGGTAAGGGGTAAGGAGGAACAGAAGGGGAAATAAGAAGAATAAAGATATGCTGTGCATAGGAACCTAATAGCCCCAATTTAAGGTAAGCCTAATATGCCATACCATGAACTAAAACAAATAATATCACTAAGACTGAAACATGAGATGGGGATACTGGACAAGGGGGATGGGGAGGGACAAAAAAGGACGATTTTGAAAATGTAAGCTACAGGAACTGCAAACAAGTACAAGTAAAATTAGCATTGCTTTTTAATTGAAAAAAAATTCTCCCCCTCACTTCAAATACACCTAACATTCTTGGCACATTTTGTAGCAGTTCTGGAAGTTTTCTTCCATGACTATCTCTAGTTACTATCTTAGTCACTTTACCTCAAGGGACACAATATCCAAGACCAACAACTTAAAGGAGAAGTTCATTTTGCCTCATAGTTCAGTGTGCAGTTGGCTGGTTCAAGGCAGGAAGGGCAGAGTGAAAGGGTCTGAAACAGATGTTTATATCACTGCTAGGACTTTGCTTCTGCTGAACTATTAACACCCTACTAAGAAAACATCAGTTAAAGATTTGTGATTCTTGACAGTTAAGGGAAAACAAAACATGGTTGGTCCATCCTTTGTAGCAACATTCAGAAAAGTTTTATAGGTGTATAAGGAAAAAAACAGTGGAGAAACAAAAGGTACATGAGGGTACAATATATTATATACATATACGATTAGACAGAAACACGTAGGGTACAAATCAGTTTCGAGTCTGAGACCAATTTTCCCCGCTTTAGAAGTACATAGAAGTGTACACAGAAAGATAGACTGCATGATTCTATTAAACTACTTAGCATAGTCAAAATGATAGAGACAGAGAGTAGAAGGGTTGTTGATTAGGGCTTGGGGGAGAGCGGATGGGGAGTTACTTCGTGAAGACAAGTCTCAGTGTCATGATGCAGACTCCAGCAACGGACGGTAGTGATGGTTACACAATATGAATGCACGTAACACCACTCAAAAATAGTCCAGAGAAATTTTGTTTTGCGTATTTTACCACAGTTTTTTAAATGGGAAACATTGTGGAAGATGCAGACGATGTTTGGAAACCTCAAGGTCAAACATAGGCCAGTAGTTGAACTTCCCTGAGCTAATCCAAATATCTTTAGAATATGTGAAGTCAAGTCTCCTAAAAAGACCCGTAATCTCTTCTGAGCTTGAGAAGCTCCCTGAGATACCATCTCATTTCACCTTTTGTCCTTGGAATCACACTTAAAGCGTCTCTCGGGTCCCTAATATGATAAAACGGGCTGCCCCATTAATCAGTATTTTCACTTTTGCACAGCATTTCTAGAAACATTTTCCAGAATCTATTAAAGTTTGACACTGACCACATTTGAGATCAGAGCTTATGAGGATTTCAGCGACCTCATACATAACACATGGTAGATAATTAACTGTTTTGTTTGGTAATACCACTTTTCCTGTGCAAGCTCAGATTTTTCAGTATCTCACCATGTTTCTCAGGTATTTAATTCCAATGTTTTCCTACTATTTTCCCTTAGTGCCAACATTTTCCTATTATATTCTGAACTTATACCAGTAACATTTGTTATGATTTTTCTTTTTTTTTTGAGACAGGGTCTTGCTCTGTAGTTCAGGCTGGCCCTGAGCTCACAATGTAGCCCAGGCAAGCCTCCAACTCAGCAATCCTCCTGCCTCTGCCTCCCGAGTGCTGGAATGACAGCGTGAGCCACCACATACTCACTTTAATATGAATTTTTATGTAAAGCATTAAACATATGTGCAGTAAAATGGAATCGTTTTTCAAGCAATGGAAGAAACAGTTGGAAATGACTGAAAAAACTTCCCCAATAACAGACATAACTTACGGTGTTTGGTTGTAAAGTTGAAGGTTTAATCTAGCTCTGCAATTTGTAAGTGTCTTTCTCAGCCTTCAGGTCACTGTTTCCCAAACTTGTCAAATGAGGCAGGGCCCGTGGGTGCTTACGAAGCACGCAGATTTCCCCACGCCTCCTTGGGAGCGGCCTAATGCAGTCGGCCTCTGTGTGGCAGATGAGTCTATATTTAGCTAGTATATTTGCACTTAAGACACAGAAAATGAGCAGATGTAGCTCTGTGCAACTCTCCCATGCCAAATATTTGCCCTCAATCCCTATAGAAATTATTCCTGGGTTTTCTTATATTTTTCCCCACATCCTTTGGTATCTGCTTGCAGTCTTGCTATTCAAAACGTAGCGCTCGGACAGAAAGAATCAGCATTGGACTGTTGGAGATGCAAAACCTCAGCCCCACTTGGACCTGCAGAATTTTACCTTAGGAAAATCCTCAGGTGACTCACGTGTATATTAAGGACTGAAAAGCATTCAGAGGAAAGTGTTTCACGAGTGTTTGGCATACGTCAAAATCATGCTGAACTTTCTTCAAAATGCAGCTGCCAGATTCTGCTGAGGTCATAATTTTTATGCGTATCCAAGTGTAAGGAACGCTGCCCACACGGCTTCCCCTCACTGAGGCTGAAAAGAGATTGCAAGTACTTTTTTGATAAGTGAGATTTTTTAACTATTTGCCCAGACCTGAAGCAACCATCAAAATGCCCCAGCCTTACCAACTACCAAAAATAAAAATAAATATCCACCTAACATACTAAAGATATCATTGAATATAGCTTTGTCACTAGCTAGTGTAGATTCGTAGCTTCATGTAAGGTAACAACTGAATATGGACTGAGTCTTGAGCCTGCTGACAGCCATCACTATTGCCTGGCCTCTTCTTCATGGTCCTTTAAAAGAGAGGGTCCACGTGGCCCTCCAACATATTAGCAGTTGGCTGAATGTTCCTTCTCAATTTGTACAAAAATAACAAACCGGTAAAATGTAGCTGTGTTTGCGTTAAACCCCTGAGCTTTGAATGCCAATACCTATCAGCTCTTTCAGCATTAGTAACCGTCCTTCCCCTTCTTGCAACAGCTCCTAGCAGGCGTCAGGAACCTTTCCAGCAACCAGAGATGGAGGCCCCTGGTACATTTCTGCCGTTCTCCGTCATTGCACATGGGCTGAACCTACTAAACATTAGGAAGACTGCTTATAAAGAAGTCAGACATCTGATCTGGTTATGGGGATGAGGGCCTGGACCTAGGTGAGGAAGGCTGAAGAGAACCAGATTCACCCAGAAAGGCTGCAGCCCGGAGAGAGGTCTGCAGGGAGCCTGCCGCAGACAGAGCAAGCATCTCCCAGAGAAGCTGTGGGGTGCTGGATACAGCTGAGCTGGCTGCAAGGGTTTTTAGTAGCCACATAAGAAAAAGGACGACCCCTCTCACAACAGCATCCAAGAGGTACTTTTTGTCTTTCTTATCAACTCAGCTGTATCCAGCACTCCACAGCTTCTCTGGGAGGTGAATATCTGGGCATCAATCTAAGAAAGGAGGTGAAAACTACACTACTCTGGCAGCTGGGGATTTAGCTCAGTGGTTCCAGTGTTTGCCTCACAAGTGCAAAGTCCAGAGTTTGATCCCCAGTAACATATTACTAGTGTCAGCCATGGTTGCTCATGCCTAATTTCGGCACTCGGGAGGCAGAGGCAGGATGATTACTGTGAGTTTTAGTTTAGTTTTAGTTTTAGGCTTGCCTGGGCTACATAGTGTACTCAGGGCCAGCTTGAACTACAAAGCGAGACCCTGTCTAAAATAAATAAATAAATAAAAATAAACTATCGCTCTCTGAAAAATGAAATTAAAGAGGCTACTTGAAAAATGGAAAAAACATCCCTCGTTCCTGGGCAGGAAGAACTAATACTGTCAAAATGGCTACATTCCCACAACTACTATACAGATTCAGTGCAACTGGCCATCAGATCCAGACCAGAAGCCCGTGGAACCTCGTTCCTCCTGGGCAAGTATGGGTAAGCACCACAGAAGTCATGCAGTGGCTTCCGCCTCCTGCTGGCAGCCTGCGTGTCATAGGTTCCAGACAGGAAGCCCACAGGACCTCCATTCCTATTTAGGAGTCTGAGTAAGCGCCGCTTAGGCGATGCAGTGACTTATGGTGCTGCTGGTCAGCACAACAGAAGTGAGAAAAAATTCAAGAACCCAGATACAAAGATCATCACCACAGGGGAATTCAGGGAAATGGAGCAAAATGAAGCTCAATCACCAGGACTCTCTGAGCTGGTAACAAAAACAGATCTACTAAAATGGAAACCAGAACTGATCTCTGAGACGAAAATAGATATGGTATCCATAGTGAAAGATATGATTAAAAAGGAGATCAGGAACGCCATAGAATCTGAGATAACAAAAGCAATGAAACCTTTTAAACAACTTCAAGCAGAGATCCAGGTGATCAAAAACCAGATTCAATGCAATCTCAATTGAAATCCCAACAGCATATTTTACAGATCTAGACAAAATAATCCAAAAATTCATCTGGAATCACAAAAAACTAGAATAGCAAAAGCAATTCTAGGAAATAAGGACATGGCAGAGGGTATCATGATCCCCAATTTGAAACTATTCTACAAAGCCACTGTGATAAAAACAGTAGGATACTAGAAAAGAAACAGACCCATGAATCAGTGGAATAGATTAGAAGATCCAGAAACAACCCCAGATACACTAAGCCACTTCATCTTTAACAAAGGACCCAAACATTCTCAATAAAGGAAAGATAGCCTCTTTAACAAATGGTGCTGGAAAAATTGGGCTTTAATCTGTCAAAGACTAAAGCTAGATCTATCTCTCACCATGCACTAAACTAAAATCAAAGTGGATTAAAGATCTAAACATTAAAACAGAAACTCTAAACCTGCTGCAAAACAGGTTAGGTAAAACTCTTGGAGACACTGGCTTAGGCAGAGACTTTATGAACAAAATCCCTACAGCATGAGAACTAGCAGAAGAAATCAACAAAGGAGATCTCATCTTATTAAAAAGCTTCTGCACAGCAAAAGAAACCACCAGCAGATTGAAAAGTCAACCAACAATACAGGAAAGAATCTTTACCAGGAGTTTCTCAGATGAAGGGCTACTATCTAGAATATATAAAGAGCTTAAAGCTCCCCAAATTTAAAGACCCAATTCAAAAATGGACATCTGAAATGAACAGAGCTTTTCAGAGGCAGAAGTAAAAGCAGCTAAGAAGCTTATGAAAAAATGCTCAACATCACTGGTCATTCAAGAGATGCAGATGAAAACAATACTGAAATTCCATCTCACTCTATGAACAATGGCTGCTATTTCAAAATTAACCAGCAGTAAGTGCTGGTGATGCTGTGGGGAGAAAGAAACCCTTCTCCAGTGTTGGTGGGAATGTAGACTGGTACACCCACTACAGAGATTGGTGTGGAGATCTAAAAAACTCAAAAAACTAGGAGTAGTGGTCTCATTTGACCCTGTTATTCCCCCACTAGGTATGTACACAAAAGAATTAAAAGATGCATATCACAGTGACATACCCATGTTCATGCTCAGTTTGTGACAGCTAAATCTTGGAAACAACCCATGTCCATCAACTGGAGACTGAATAAAGAAGATGTAGGTTTTTAAAAATAAAATGGAGTATTACTCTGCCATAAAGAATGATAAGTTTCAGCCATTTATATTCAAATAGACATACCTTGAAGACATACTTATAAGTGAAATAGATCACAGATCTGTAATACTGTACCTTTTCTCTGGTATGAGAATCGAAAGATATAAATGAGTTCTAGAATGTGTGATAGATATTGTGAAATAGAAAACATTCAAAGGGAAAAGGGAGTAGGAGTAAGCAAGGAGGGGAAAGAAAAACATGTGATGGTTAAAAAAAAGGAAACGGGCCGGAGGGTTAGCTCAGTGGTTCCGGTGCTTGCCTTGCAAGCACAAGGTCCTGAGTTCAATCCCCGGTAACCACATACAATGCTGGCTGTGGAGACTCACGCCCACCAGCCATCAATACCACATACCACAGTGCCGGGCATGGTGGCTCACGCCTGTCATCCCAGCACTCGGGAGGCAGAGTCAGGAGGATTGCTGAGTTCGAGGCTTGCCTGGGCTACATAGTGAGCTCAGAGCCAGCCTGAACTACAAAGCAAGAGCCTGTCTCAAAAAAAAAAAGCACCTCTTGGCAGAGCATTTGCATTTTCTCTCCTGTGTCACTTTATTCATCTTAAAGTAATATACGGCTGAACCTTGGCTGGGCTGGCTCATCTTGGCTGTCAAAGGCCCTTTCACTTATATCTCACCTGCACCCTGAGTCATCCTCTGGGACCCCATGAAGGAGAGGCTTCGCCTTGGCACCAGGCAGGTCTGGTGAGGTCTTTGGCACCTGCTTCTCGTCAGGCTCCACCACTTTGCCTCTCTCCACAGACTCCTTCCGGAAGAATTCCTGGAACTGCTACCTGGAGGAGGCTGATCCCTTTCCTCTCCCGGGCGCCTCTCCAGACGGCC
>PVIC010034022.1:0-19786 GCA_004025085.1 Thryonomys swinderianus
GGGGGGGGGGGGGGGGGGGGGGGGGGGGGGGGGGGGATGCACATTCTCTGATGACAAAACTTAATTAATCCGTGCACGGGGTTGAGGATCACTGTGTTTTCTGACTTCGTTTCCAGCTAGGTAATAAAAACAAAACTAAATTTTTCACCTGCCACTCTGCCCATCCCCTTCCAGTCCTCGCCAGTGCCCAGCCCTGGCCTCCGGCCCCGCCTTTAAACTCGGCCTGCGGTGGGCACCAGCACATCCTTCCTGGGCTCGGAGGCTTCTTTGTGCCTCACTTTCCTCCTCTGTAAGATGAGACAGAGCCGACGCAACAGACCGGAGCAGACAGCACAGCACCCTTCCCGGGCTCCCGGTGCGGCCTGTGTGGGCTCCGGCAGAAGCCAGCGTGCAGGGACCTCTGTGAACCAACCGCCCCTGCCCTACGAACACCCGGTGCAGCTAGGGGTCAGCAGCCCGCCAGGAGGCTTATTAACAACGCAGGTATGCCACAGTGCGGCCTGTGCTGGGCACGGGGCACGGAACAGACAGAGCATCTTAAACACGCTGCAGGATCAGTGTGTGTGCGGAAGCCTGCGGTTCAATCCTAGGTAGTAAATATGCATTGCGGTATCTTTGCTCCTCACTAATGATCAGAGTGTAAACACATCAGCAGCCAGGTGTGTGGCACACGCCTCAATCCCAGCACTTGGGAGGCTGAGACAGGAAGATTCCCGCAAGTCCAGGCCAGCTGTGGTTATCTAGTGAGATCCTGTCTCAAAAAGCAAACACACGGCTGACTCTAATATTTGTTTCACCAGGCACCATTCTAAGCACTGTTCAAACTGCAACATGTTTTATCCTCAAAAAAACTCATAACAGAGATGTTACCATTGCCCCATTTTGCGGATGGGGAAACCGAGGCACAGAGAAGTGGTCCTCAGCTAGCAAGTGCTGGAAGCCGGGTTTCAAGGGAGCCGTCTGGCTCCAGGGCCTCTTTCTGACCCCACAACTAAAACCAGCTCTCTCTTGAGTATCTTCTCCATACAGATTTCCGAAGCACTGACGTGGCCCGCGTGCCTTCGTTCTAAAATTCTTGACCTGACCGTTAAGGCTCAAGCGGCGTTACTCATGGTCAGGATGGTGCCTAAAATGCAGGCTTTCGAGTATCTTCCACTCCCTCTGTCATGCAGAAGCCTAGGGAAAGGTACCCCGAAGGAGAAGCCCAAGAGGGTCTGAGGGTCTCGGGGCCGGAGAGGAAACACCAGAGTCTGCAGTTGGGTCTGTCATTCTACACAGCAAAACGCAGATACACCCGAGACCCCACCTGTACCACGGAGCCACCGAGACTGCGTGCAGGAAGGAGTTACAGAGCCAGGAGGAAAGTCCTACAGGAAACTGCCTTCCTTCCCCCAGCACCAGCCCTACTCCCAGACACCGCGCCTCCCTCCCTAGCAACAGAACCGGAAGTGAGGCCATCCCGGAAGTCAGCCTGGGAAACCCCAGAAGCCAGGTTGCAAAAGAGCCTAAGGGCTCAGCCTTTGCAGAATTCAGAAGAGGCGCAGTAGGCGGAGCTGGAGAGGCAGGTGGTGGCCACGCCTGGAGAAGACAAACCGGACCGGACCGGACCAGACCGGACCGGACCAAAGGCTGATGCAGGGCGAGGGGACCCAATGAGAAAGGATGGCCAGAATTAACAGCCGCCCTCCTCAAACCTCGAGAGCGGTAGAGGGTGCAGATTCCTCCTGTGTGATACATATCCGGCTTACCTCTCTGATTATACAGAATTTCTCAAGAAGGTCAAAAGCCCAAAGTAGCCAGCCACAGTGGCACAGGCCTCTAAACCCAGCAGCACGATGGAGGCTGAGACAGGAGGATCGCTAGGAGTTCGAGACCAGCCTGGGCTACGTAGTGAATTTGAGTCCCGGACTACACAGCGAGACCCTGTCTCAGAAAACAACAACAGCAAACCCCACAATCCAGTTTAAGGTCGGCTTTAAGAAAAACAGGCGAGATTCTGAGCTGCGGCAATTTGAGAGAACCGTGCGCAGTAAGCTACTTCGCGTCTTCATTTATCTTCCGGGGAGACTGGGGGTAGGGGAGAAGTCAGCTGGGAGCTGGGCCTGCGGTTCCAGGAAGTCTGGGCTTCTCCGACCCCGCCCTGGTCCATTAAGAGAGCCCCTCCAGGAGCATAATGTAGTTAAAGTAGACGGAGATGTCTTCGGACCAGAAAGTGGGTTTTATTTCCACTTTGGGGATTTCGGATCCATAGGAGGGAGAGATTCCGAAGAAACTCACCCACCGCGGGGCCTAGAGAGCCAGGCGAGAGCCTTGCCCGGCCGTCACGGGCTGATTTACAGGCCGGGGAGACAGGTGGGGGGCGGGGGGGTCCGGTTCCCAGTGCATTTGCTGAGCGGGGGCCGCGGTCACCCTCCCGCTCACCCTGCAGGCCACTCCCGCCCTGCCCACCCAAGGGTCCCTCATGCTTACTCCGGGCCCCCCAGGCGCCCACGGCCCACACACACGTCCGGTGGGCCCTGGCCCCGGCCCTGGAGCCTCCCGCCCTCGGGCGGCCCAGCGGGCCTGGCGGTGGAGCAGCTGTCCCCGGCCTTCTCCCTGCGGCCTGGCGGAGGGACACTCGATCTGTCACCCCGGTGTCACCTTTGATTATTTGCGCAGCGCCCGGCGTGATGAATGGCTGGGATTGATCTGTCTCTCCCCGCGTGGGCCTGTCAGGCCTCCCGCTCCTTCCCCGAGCCCGGCGCTCCTGCACCTGAGGCCTTCCGCACCTCCCGCCCGCCCCACCGGGCCCTGCCCGCCCCACCGGGCCCTGCCCGCGGGCGGCTTCAGGGTGGGTGCGGCGAGGGCCGGGTGCATCCTGGCCGAAAACGCCAGCTCCCTCTGGCTGTTTCCAGGAAGACGATCTCGTCCCGGGGGTCGCCGGCCTTCCGTGCTCTGGGGGTGCGTGTGAAACCTGAATGCGGGGGGACCCGGGCAGCGCCTTCCATGTGTAGGATCTCCGTCCTCCCGGTCAAATCATTTCCCCCCGCGGTATCTCCAACTCTGCCATATTTCTGTGCAGGAAGTTTTATCATCTTGATTTCGCACAGGGAAAAAAATGAGCACAGAGGGCCCGTATCCCCGCGGCTACCTGATGAATACAGGCGTGGCAAGATCAATAACAGGCCTACGGCCTCGGCTCCCGCTTGGATTAAGCCCTTCCGTTATACCAGGTTTGCCGAGCACCTACTGCTGTGTGGGGCCGTCGCCGCCTCTCGTTCCTGTGTTACGGGAGCGAGACGCACACTGACACAGACGCTCCGCGCAGAGTTCACACGTGTGTGTTAGAGACACACGTACTCCTGCCCTTGGCGATGAATCAGCCAGAAGCCACCACAGACCACATTTCCCTGTTCGGTGATAAATTCCTGTCCTCGTTAGTGCCTTATAATTCTTTGCAAACCTTCAGGAATTTAGTAGGTTTCAATATGATTATATATAAAAGCGATAGTTCTCTGATGTGTTCTGGTACCCTTGACAAAACCTCATTAAACAGGTGTTTAATTCCACTACATCAAAACTCTACTCACATAAAAGGTGGTTATATGTATACAATATAAACTTTCAGTCAAAAGAATACCGGCACCCCTTCCCAAAGGCCTCTGAATTAAGCATGAGTAGTCTCGAAAAATTTCCATTAAGGGCCAGAGATTTAGCTCAGTGGTTCCGGAGCCTGCCTCGCAAGCACAAGGGTTAGATCCCTGGGTTCGATCCCGGTGACCACATACAATGCTGGGCGTGGTGACTCAGGCCCACCAGCCATCAGTACCACACACCACAGTGCCAGGCGTGGTGGCTCACACCTGTCATCCCAGCACTGGGGAGGCAGAGTCAGGAGGATTGCTTAGTTTGAGGCTTGCCTGGGCTAAATAGTGAGCTCAGGGCCAGCCTGAACTACAAAGCGAGACCCTGTCTCAAAAAAAAAAATTTTCCATTGATACTTCAAGCCAACCATGTGAAGTGCCTGTAACCTCAGCCAGGCAGGAAGCTGAGGCAGGAGGATCACTTGAGTCCAGGAATTTGAGACCAGCATCAGACAACATAGCAAGACCCCAGCTTTTTTTTTTTTTTTTTTTTTTTGCTTTTTGGAGACAGGGTCTTGCTTTGTAGTTCAGGCTGGCCCTGAGCTCACTATGGTGCCCAGGCAAGCTGCCACGAACTCAGCAATCCTCCTGTCTCTGCCTCCCGAGTGCTGGGATTACAGGCGTGAGCCACCATGCCCAGCATTATATGTGGTAACCAGGGATCGAACTCAGGTCCTTATGCTTGCGAGGCAGGCGCCGGAACCACTGAGCTAACCCTCCGGCCCGACCCCAGCTTTTTTAACTTACGACTTTTCTGTCTCAGGCATGCATACTTATTTATATTTATTTATATGTATATATTTTTTATGTATTTATTTTAAAGAGAGAGGGTCAGCCAGGAAGGAGGGTCACAAGTTCAAAGCTAGCCTGGGCAACTTAGTGGGACTTTGTCTTAAACTGAAAAACAAAATGTCTAGCAGTAAAATCTCAATGATGAAGAGCTTACCTGGCATGGTGAATGCTCTGAGTTCAATCCCCCAGTACCTCAAATAAATACAAATGTATGTATACAGAAATACTTATAAATATATACATGTGTATGCAGAGCTCAAGGCCAGGCTGGGTAACAGCAAGTCTGTCTGTCTTTCTTTCACTCTCTGGTACTTGGGAAGTCCGTCTGTCTGTCTGTCTGTCTGTCTGTCTGTCTGTCTCTCTCTCTATCACTTGGGTTTAACCCAGGGCTTTCCAACAGACCTACAGCCCCAGCCCCTTTTTACTTTTTATTTTTCAGAAAAGTCTAAGTTGCCCAGGCCAGGCTCAAACTAGAGATCCTTCTGCTTCAGCCTCCCAGAGTGCTCAGATTACATACATCTGACACCGTGCCTGGCTGACCCTGTCCCTTTTCTTTTCTTTTTTTTTTTTTTGGAGACAGGATCTCACTTTGTAGTTCAGGCTGGCCCTGAGCTCACTATGTAGCCCAGGCAAGCCTCGAACTCAGCAATCTTCCTGCCTCTGCCTCCCGAGTGCTGGGATGACAGGTGTGAGCCACCACGCCCAGCTAAAACTATTATTGATTTGCATTTTCTTGGTGACACACACCTGTCCTCTCACACTGAGGAAGCTGAGGCAGGAGGATCACAGTGAGTACAAGGCCAGCCTGGCTACAGAGAAAGACCCAAACTAAAAAAAACAATAATAATAATCCAGGGCCAGCAATTTAGCTCAGTGGTTCCGGCACCTGCCTTGCAAGCGCAAGGCCCTGAATTCAATCCTCGGTAACCACATACAGTGCTGGGCGTGGTGACTCACGCCCACCAGCAATCAATACCACATACCACAGTGCCAGGCCTGGTGGCTCAGGGCATGGTGGCTCATGCCTGTCATCCCAGCACTCGGGAGGCAGAGGCAGGAGCATCATGAGTTCGAGGCTTGCCTGGGCTACATAGTGAGCTCAGGGCCAGCCTGAACTACAAAGCGAGACCCTGTCTCAAAAAAAAAAAAAATCCAAATTTCTATACCAATAGATATTATCGGCACCATTGATGTTACAGTTGGCTGAGCTTATGATAATAAGTCGGAGTATTGTTTAGATACTACCATATTTCATCACCAAACCGTACAATGTACAGGTGTTGACCAGTCAGGCTTTCTCCCTCCTCAGCAGGAGGGACAGACAAGCCACAGAGACATCTAGAGAAAGTGAGTCAGGGAGCTTCGGGCAGGAACTCTAAACCTTGGCCGGGCCCGGTGGGGCACACCCTCCCTTCGAGACTGTCTTTCAACCACGCCTATATTCTTCCTCAGAAAAATAGAATAATTTTATGCTACATTTAAGTGAAGGAGAAACTGCCTTCATCCAACTTCATTTCCTGGTAGTTCTGAAGCCAACAAAGGCTTTAATTAGTAACAAATACACTGAGGTGGGTATTAGGATACATGGAAAAATGCAGATTATTAATACAGTGACTGATCATTTCAACCACATGAAGACAAATAAAACCTAGATATAGGACCCAAACCTAGATATAGTAACTGCTATTCCACCTGGGAATGGGGGGCGCTTACCTGTGATCCCAGCACTAGGGAGGCTGAGGCAGGAGAATCACTATGAGTCTGAGGCCAGGCCGGTCTACACAGTGAGACCCTGGCTCAAAAAAAGAAAATCTTTTTTTTTCAAGTGTTGCCCAAGTTTATCCTGACTTACAAGGAAACTCCTCAGTTGGAAATTAGTGTTATGCCCAAAAGTCGGAAAAAAAGAATCCCTTATTTATAGTTCTAAAGACTCAGAACTGAAACGTGCTCTTAGATACTAATGGGAAATAGGTTGCTGTTTTTTTGTTTTTTTTTTTTCAAAAGACATGTGCTTTTTTCTCGGTCCCCGTTTCTGCCTTAAAATGTCACATGCATATTCTTTTCTGTTTTCTGCTTTGATTTCACCTTTGCAGTGAGAGGTTTCTTCACCACAACCCCCAAATATTGGATTATTATGGAAACAAGCTGCAGTATTTCAAGCATCGTGCCATGATCAAAGGAGCAGGATAATGATTTTCTTTCTCAGCGCAGATATCAGAGGCCCGAGGATCGATTGCCTGTTTCTGTCGCCTCCCGTCCTCTGATGAAACTACACTTCTGACAGAGTCACAATAAAAATGTGCCCTTTCCCATAGGAGACCTCGGGAAATGTCAGTCACGCGCTCAGTGTTTTCCGGTTCTCCGTGTTTCCGTGGGAGCAGCGTGGCCGGAGCGCAGCTGGAGACGCCACCGGGCAGGCTCCGCTATCCTGCTAAAAGCACTCAGCTCTAAAAATAAGACTCCCTTTCCGTAGCGTCTAGGAAATTACCGTCGCCATAGTGCACCCGCCGGGGAGGGCTTTGGACACCAGAGCTTCCCTGATACACTCCGGGGGTTACCGAGGCCAAAGAGAGGCCGAGAAGTCGCGGGGCGCTTTGGTGTTCGTGGACGAGCGGGGCCGAGGCCGGGACGGAAGGGCTTCCTGGTCTCCGATCTCCGCTGCCAGCCGTGGTTTGTGATCGGTTTGGGATCGTAAGGACACAGGTGGCGCCAGCCCCGCCCGAGGCCACCAAACTCATTTCATTTGTGCCCTGTAGCGAATGTGATCGCAGGGGTCCCTCCGCCGCGCTCGGGGGGGGGCCTTTTTATGTGTCTCCGCTGGCTCTAAACGGGCTAAACTCTCCTGGTGCGGGGAGCTCAGAGGGGCACCCGGGTGGCCACCCAGGCCGCGTGCTGTGGTACTTTCTGAAGGGTGAAAATAAACAGCTGGCTGAGGGAGACGTCTCCCTGCTGCTGCCGGGTACCCCCACACACACTGGTTGTGGGGTGCAGGTGAAAAACAGAGGTCCTGCCGGTGTTCCGCACTCCGTTTCAATGTGTCTCAGTTTTTCTGCCTCTCTGGTCAGTTTGTGGCCCAGTGGCAGAGTGACCAGGGAGAGCCCTGCCGGGACAGTCCCCTTTTCTTCTTTCTTCTGTCGTCCCCTTGCTTGTTCCTGGAGGAAAGACGTATGACTGAGGGAGGCAAGGGAAGGTCAGGCATGGCGGTGTTCTCTCAGCCCTCGGGAGGCTGAGGCAGGAGGATCGCCACAAGTTTCAGGCCAGCTTGAGCTATATAGTGAGTTCAAGGCCAGCTTGGACTGCATAGGGAGATCCTATCTTAAAAAAAAAAAAAGGAAAAAGAGAGAGAGAGAAGGAAAGGAACTCATTGCCTGGCATGTTTGTCCCCAGGTTGAATCTCTAACACTACAAACAAAAATGTTTAAATGTACATATCTGAGAATATCATGTTGTATATGACAAACATATACCATTTCCATTTGTTGACTGAAAAGAGTATTCACGTAATTGGGTGCTTTGTAAAAGGCCTGCATAGATCCTCCGTCAGACGCATCAGAAGTGTGTCTGTTCCCTGTGCTTTACTGTGGTCACGGTCAGCTGGACGCCGCCAGGACAGCATCTGAGTCGTAAGCTCTGCCTTTGAACTTTGGGCCATAAAATTGCATTGCTTCCTGCAACTCGAAATCCAGTTGTCGCTTTCACCAGCTTCTTCAGAGCGCCAGGGAGGAACCGAATCCATCTGGGAAATCGCCAAGGTCACTGGCCACTGAGCTTCCCAGAAGCCCTAGCGCCTGGTCCTCCCCGGCCTGGAGGCTGTGCACAAACCTGGTCTCACACTGCCGCCCTGTGGAGAGGCTCAGAACTGCAGCTCCCTGGCGGGGTCTGCCCTGCACCAGCGTTTGGCCTGGTGTAGGAAGACTGTCACCCAGAGAAGTAGGGTAGCGGCTCAGGGCCCCAGGACAGAGACAGAGCCAGCTGCGGGCTGACCGCATACAGGCCCGCCTCCTTTAAACATCTGCGTGGGTTCTTAAAAAACCTCCACTCTAGAATTCCAAAAAGGCCCGGTGTGTTGAGTGTACCTGTAACCCTGGCACTCGGGAGGCTGAGGCAGGAGCGTCAGCAAAAGTTCAAGGCCAGCCTGAACTGCATAGCAAGACCCAAGTTCAATTCCCGGTACCGCAAAAAAAAAAAAAGATTACAGTGCCCTGGCCAGCATGGAGGTTCCATATAATCACTGTCAACACTGGCATATCCCCCGTGCCCACCCCAGGCTAGTCTCCACATAGGCAGTGAGAAGAATACCCTCAGCCCCCTCTTCTTTGCAGAGCATTAGGCCAATAAACACATTTTAGTTCGATCCATAGCTGACTAGTTCATGGAGACCTAAAAACACACTGGAGGGGCGGGACGCAGAGGCGTGAGGGAGGAAGGCTCTTCCTGTGGAGTCTGGAAGCCAGGAAGAGCTGGACTCTCTTCACTGACAAAAACAGTCAGAAACTAATGAAAGGCTGTGATAATTAAAGTTTGATACTTTTCAGGGAAGGCGGAAAAAAAGGCAGTTACAGCCTGTCGTTCCAACACTCCGAAGGCTGAGGCAGGAGGATCTCAGTAAATTCAAGGCCCGCCTCGGCTACCCAGTGAGTTCAAAGGCAGCCTGAACTGCATAGCGAGACCCTGTCTCAAAAAAACAAGGGAGAAACCAGTCTCTGCTTTTTCCGGGGAATATTTGGAATCAATACACAGGAACTGGCCCTGCAATTCTCCTTGCAGGGAGAATTGGACAGGGAGCCCCTCGCCCCCTGTCCTCTCCACATCTGTCCAGGCGGAAGGGTTTGAAAGCTGTAGCTTGAAGAGGACAAGCCATCCGCCCGGGGTGACTTATGACGAGAAATGAAAATATTTGGATTAGCTGTAATACCATGCCGGCGACATTTACAAATCATCCCGCCGCCACCCTCCCCTGCAGCCCTCTTGGCTCGTAGGAAACGCTAAGCTGTCCTGGCCGTCTGTTTGTCAGGCCGCTATTTGATGTTCCTGTGTTTGTTTATCTTAATTAAGATGTTGAATCCATCATCTGTACTTTCTCTCTCCCGGAGCGGCCGCGCAGGTGCGGAGCCGGGGTGTCCTGAGATCAAACGCACATTTGTTCTCTGCGCCGGCCGCGTGGACAGACAGCGGGGGCGGAAGGGCGACGTTTCTATCCGGGTTGAGGCAGCGCAATGGAGATGGTTCTCCCCTGCAATCGAGCCTGCTCCCCTGGGGCTGGAAACTGGGGCGCAGCTGGGGGTGGGAGACAGGAGTGGTGACCCCCATGGAGCCGGGAGTGAGGAGCCTGTGGCTCCCCGACTTCCCCTCCATCTCCAAGATCCTCGATTGGGAGCCGCTAGGAGGAGGAAGGCTCGCTTTAGGAGAAACCATTTAATATCCAACTGCTTTAAACAGGGTGCGATGATGCAGGCCTGGCAACCCAGCACTGGGGAGGCTGAGGCAGGAGGACTGCTGTGAGTTTGAGCCCAGCCTGGGCTACACAGGGAGTTTAACTTGGACTACGTAGCAAGACCTTGTGTCAAAAAACATAAAATTATCTGAGTCCCTGAAGCAATGGAAATACAGCCAAGCAGTCGCACTTGCCGTGTTCCGGAGCCGGAGCTTCTGGTGCAGCACTGCTCCAGGTGTCCTCTAGGTCTGTCGCGGAGGCTGAGGCGGTGACATTGGCAGGCTGTTCCCCGGAGCGCTCCTTAGGGACAGGCACCCTCCCCGTCCGAGCAGCCCGGGGGTGAAGGCCGGTTCCGCCATCCCTGAGCCGCCGTCTCGGCTGCCAGGCCGGAGGCCACAGCCCGGCTCTCACGCACAGCAGAGTTCGGGGGAGCCAGAGGCTCCCGACAGACACACATGCCCACGCGCTCCCTTCCTCTGAGGCCTCCCCCGGGCTGCGGGCCCCACACTTCCCTCCCGCCATCAGCCATCAGCGAGAAGCGCTTCGCTCCTGAGGCCGCAGCCTCTCCTCCCGCCTCTGCTTCCTTCCAGGGGACAGTCGCTTCCCTGGGGTGACTGCTGGGCCTCCTAGGGGGGTGGCCAGTGCGCTTCCTGTCCACTCTGCCTGTCTGTCTGGGAAAACAGACTAGTCTCAGGCTCACTGTCCTGCCTCAGCCTCCTTCGTAGCCACCCCGCCAGACCCTGTGCCCTCCCAGACAGGCCGAGGCTGCCCCTGCCTTCCTGAGCCTGCTCGGCCCTGTGCCGGAGGCAGAGGCGTCCCGGTCTCTGTTGTGCCTTCCGTCTTCCCCCGGGTGGGGCGGGAGCCAGTGTGGACCGTGAGGAAGAAACCGAAGCTTTAGAAAGACCGCGGAGACCAAGAGGGAGCCCCGGGGACCTTCCGCCCTGGCCTGGCCCTCGGGCCTCTTCGTATTTGTAAAAGAAATGGCCAGCTGTTCTGCGAAGGACTCTGCAACTCGGGTTTTCTGAACTAAACCTGACTGGTAGGTCAGGTGAGGTCAAAGGACCGGCTTGGGGTGACCGCAGTCCGGATGTGAGGGCCAGACTTAGAGAGGAGGCCGCACGGGAGGTGGGAGAAGACACTAACTGGCCAGCCATGGTGGCGCACGCCTGTCATCCCAGCTCTCAGGAGGCTGAGGCAGGCAGATCGCTGTGAGTTGAGCCCAGCTGGACCACCTAACAAGACCCTGTCTCAAAAAAAGAGCTATCAGGGGCTGGAGGGTTAGCTCAGTGGTTCCAGTGCCTGCCTCGCAAGCGCAAGGTCCTGAGTTCGATCCCCGGTAACCACCTAGAATGCTGGGCGTGGAGACACGCCCACCAACAATCAACACCTCATACTACAATGCTGGACTTAGTGGCTCACGCCTGTCATCCCAGCACTCGGGAGGCAGAGACAAGAGGATTGCTGAGTTCAGGGCGGCTTGCCTGGGCACCATAGTGAGCTCAGGGCCAGCCTGAACTAAAAAGTGAGACCCTGTCTCAAAAAGCAAAAAAAAAAAAAAAAAAAGAGCTACCGCCATAATGAAGCAAGTGTAAGTGGCTTCTTCAGCCATTTGAAAGAACAAAATAAGCCAGGGTGTTGTAAATGTAGATGATAATTTCCCTGGTGTTTCTTAGATGGCGTCCACAGAAATCCTCATTTTCCCGGAGGGGCGTGTTTCCTGGGCGTCTTGGAGTCAGAGTTCCGGGCAGGCGGTCTGTGCAGACCCTGCAGCCGCTGTCGCCGCTCCGCGCACGGGTCCGGGTGGCCGTCCAGGTCCTCAGCTGGCGTGTGCGCCGTGAATTCCAGGCCCCGCCCGGGCCCCACCTCCCTGTCGGCTGCGGCTCAGAATCGCCCGCAGGCATTTCCTCCCGCTATGGCTCGGGGAAGGGGTTAAACCGCCAGGGCGCCTGGGAAGGGTGCGGGGCGCACGCTGGGGGCATCCTTCCGACCGGGGCGCTGGCTCAGGACAGAGCAGAGGCCCCCTTAGCGATCAATCCCCTCTGCCGGCGCAGCACGGCCGAGCTGATCGCTGATCGATACTCTCATCGTGGGGCCATCTTTTTCAGGCCTGGAGTAATTAAGATTCTCTGATGTCTTAGGTCATTCTTAATATTCTGCTGCCTTTTCTCTTCCACTGTGTAAGCTATTTCTTTTTACTTACATCCCGACCTCCCAGATAGTATAAATACCTACCTCCTAGGGCTATATTTTAAAAAATCAAATTAGGGCCGGAGATTTAGCTCAGTGGTTCTGGCGCCTGCCTTCTAAACGCAAGGTCCTGAATTCGATCCCGGTAACCACATACCACAGTGCAGGGCGTGGTGGCTCACGCCTGTCATCCCAGCACTCGGGAGGCAGAGGCAGGAGGATTGCTGAGTTCGAGGCTTGCCTGGGCTACATAGTGAGCTCAGAGCCAGCCTGGACTACAAAGCAAGACCCTGTCTAAAACAAAAATCAAATTAATAAGTTTCAAAGTGCTTTTAAAAATCTAAAATTTAGCAGGGCATGATGACGCATAAAGGATGAGGCAAGAGGATCACCATGAGTTCAAAGCCAGCCTAGAGTACATAGCAAGACCTGTCTCAAAAACCAAAGCCTGGTACCATAAAAAAACAAAGCAAAACAAAAATTAAAGCTCTATACAAGCATGTAGAAATGTTCTACAACAGAGATTATAATCTCTGTGTAGCAGTGTTTCATGTTCAATGGAGAAAGAAGAGACAGAAGACTGAGAGAAACGGAAATTGATACCAAAGATGAGCATGATGATTTCTTTTTTTTTTTTTTTTTTTTGAGACAGGGTCTCGCTTTGTAGTTCAGGCTGGCCCTGAGCTCACTATGGTGCCCAGGCAAGCCGCCGCGAACTCAGCAATCCTCCTGCCTCTGCCTCCCGAGTGCTGGGATGACAGGCGTGAGCCACCACGCCCGGCGAGCATGATGATTTCTTACTTGTCCACTTTCAACCAGGATCTTGAGGAAGGCCCTGGCGTAGGTCTATCCAGAGAAACGTGGTCATTTTCCTTACTACACACAACTATTCTTAATGTACAAGTGATTATCACGATTCATGAACCAAGGAGCAGTAGGGACTGTGGGAGTCTGTAGATTTTCTAAAGATCCTGCAAAGGCCCAGTCGTAGTGGCTCACATCTGTCATCCCAGCACTCAGGAGGCTGAGGCAGGAGGATTGCCATGAGTTTGAGGCCAGCCTGGGCCACACAGTGAAGCGTCTCTAAAAACCAAAGGGGGGGGGCGGAGGGTTAGTTCAGTGGTTCTGGCGCCTGCCTCGCAAGCGCAAGGTCCTGAGTTCGATCCCCGGTAACCACATATAATGCTGGGGTGGAGACACGCCCACCAACAATCAATACCACATACCACAATACCAGATGTGGTGGCTCACGCCTGTAATCCCAGCACTCGGGAGGCAGAGACAGGAGGATTGCTGAGTTCGCGGCGGCTTCCCTGGGGCACCATAGTGAGCTCAGGGCCAGCCTGAACTATAAAGCGAGACCCTGTCTCAAAAGCAAAAAAAAAAAACAGGGTGGGGGGAGGAAAGAAGGGGAAGAAGAGGAAGGGGAACAAAGAGGGGAAAAAGAAGAAGGAAGGAAGAAAAGATGCCAGAGCAAGCCCAAGATCACTGTGACATGAAACTCAGGCATCCGGGCACTTGCACCTGGGCTGTAGTCATTTGCATCTTTCAGATGCTCCGTGGACTAAGAGGAAGCGCTGAGTCCCCGCCCCTTGAGAAAACACTGAATTGTAGCAGAGACTGTATCTTTTCATTATGGTGGATCGATGTCCCCAGAGAGAAAGGGTCGTTCCAAGAGCGATCTCCCAGCTTTGTTGGTGCGAACAGTCTTCCCGGAGCAGGGCAGACCCTGTGACCCAGGGACCCAGGCGGGACAGGGGCCCAGAGCCCACCCCCACCCACTGGTCAGTTTCTTCCCCAAACGGCAAGAAACCATTGGGAGATTCTTGCTTCGTTTTAGATCCAAACGGAGGTCCCAAAGCAGAACAGCCGTCCCCGCCTGGGACCGCCGCTCGGGGAGCCCTCGGGACAGGACGTGCCCTCACGTCTCCCGGCTCTGACACCCACGCGTCTCCACATTGCCATTGTTTCCGCTTGAAAAATTGCACGTGCGTGTTTTCTTTTTCCTCCCCTTCCTGTCCTTAAAACGCGCGGACTGCCAGCCCGATCCGGTGTCGTCTGCGGGGAGCGTGGCCACGAGGCGATTCTGATTGTCCTCTAAAGTCACCTTTAGCGTGGCCGCGGGACCCAGGTGTCCTGCTCACCGCCTCGCGCTTGCGGCCCGTGAGTTAGAACAGCGGCGTCCGGGTGGCCGGGCCGAAGCCGCCCCTCAGGACATCCCCGCCGCCGCGCTCTGGGGAGCCAGGCCTCCCGGTGACTTTCCCTTGGTTGACTCGCCCTGTGGACACTTTATCTAGCACTGCGTGCGCCCAGGGACACTAGAATATTCTGTAAATCGCAGCCCGAGTCTCTACGCTGGGCCGCGGACCTCCCGTCTCATAACAGGAGCCGGAGCCTCTGCGGCCTGGGAAATAAAGCAGCTCTAGTGGAGAGCAGCCTCCGTTTCGGGGGCCCCTGGCGGTGTCGGAAGCGCCCCGGCAAATGAGAGCTACGCGGAATGCAATATTACACTGCAAATGAGGCTCCAAATCGCACAAAGACTACAGAGTATTAAAATATCCTTCAAGTGATAACTAATTCCAACGGAACTTTGTGTGAGTGGTTTTAGCAAAATTGTTTCTCTTAGTCTGTGGATTTCTGCTGTCTTTTCCTGGATTCTGTTGTCTTGTGCCCTTAAAATCCTTTCCGAGAATCAGCCCATCAGAAAGGCATCTGTACATACATACAGAAACGTGTGACTTTGCTCAAAAATGCTTGGGAGCTACTCTCTTCTATTTTCTGATTATTTTTTATTTTTAGTAAATGATAGAAGTAGAAAGTTGGCTTAAGAAACAAACTGACACAGCCTCTGAACCCAGGGCCCCGTCCCCGGGTGACCTCCGATCCTTCCATCGCGTCTGTGCGTCCCCAGCAATCCTGAGCTCACATATGCAGTTGTTTTCCTGGTGCATCGAGGGCAGATCGTCCCTGGATTTCGAGGGGCAGCACCCGTCGCCCCAGCCGATCCTCCCCGCCCCGCCCTTCATTCTCCCAGTGTGGTCATATTGTCATTTCCAGTTCATCCATACGCAGTGTTCATGTTCACTATGTAAATGTTATCTGCTGGATAATGGAGCTTTATTGAGTTTTCTTGTCCTTCACAGAACTAGCAAATAGCTTGGCTTTTTCTTTTCATTTTTGTTTGTTTGTTTGTTTGTCGAGATGGAGTCTCCCTACGTAGCCCAGGCTGGCCTCCAACTCACAGCGATCTTCCTGCCTCAGCCTCCCACATGCTGGCAGCTGCTAAGTCGTGCTGCACAGGTTTCCATTACAGTCGCGGGGGAAGACCAGGGCCTTTCCAGTTCTTAGTTATTTGTGTGGCCTGCTTTTCCACGATTTGGAAACGTTATAACCTTCTCCATCATTTCCCAAGATCTCACAGTGATTCCCCAGGCCTCACTCTCTCCGTTCGGGGACTGGGTGTGTGACGGTCCCTTTCGGGCAGAAGGTGTAGCTGTCTCTCCCTATGAGAAATTTTCTCTGATCATTGCCTTCCCTGCCTTCTGTGTTCTGACATCTTTCTCTATTCTAATCTTTCTCTTTGCTGTCTTCTCACTCTTGCTGTTTTTGTTCTACTTAAACCTCCTCAATTTTATCCTCCAACTTGCCTGTTGATTTTGTTTTGACTTTGGCTGTTGCACATTTAATTTCCGGCCATCCTTTCCTGTTCTGTCTTCACCAGCCGGCATCTCTTCATTTCTCTCAGAATACGCACAAGGACCTGTCTGTTGGCTGCTTTTTTAGATTTTTTCTGCTATCGCGGCCAACACTCTTCCCAGGGGACCCTTTTACCCTTGTGTAGATCTGGGTCTTCCTGTCTTGTTTCATTTCATTTTGCCCTGAGACAGAGTCTCTTCTTATACTTCAGGCAGGCTTTGGACTCACAGCAGTTCTCCTGCTTCAGCCTCCCAAGTGCTGGGACTACACCCATCTATCACCATGCCCAGGTGTGTTCGTCTTCAGAGCTGGATTTTCTGCTGATGTCTGTTGGTCCTCAGATATCTGCTCAGATGTGAAAACCGGGCACTGCAGGCTGAGCCCCTGTGTGTGAGGGTGGAGTTGGTCCACAGGCGGCTTCACTGGAGGCCCAGACTTTAGAGATGGCTGAGCGCCTCCTACCGGTGCCAGAACCACAGAGGCACTGCATGTGTGACACTTTACACTGAAGTGCCGCCCAAATATTCAAATATTACTTCTATCATTTTGTTTTGGTTTTAGTCTCACTACGTGACATAGCTCAAGCTGGCCTCAACCTCTCTGTGATCTTCCTGCCTCAGCCTCCCAGATGTGGAAGGACAAGCATGTACCACCACGCCTGGCAGTTTTACTATTATCAAATGACCATTATAAATATTTATTTGGTCAGGGAACCCTACATTTCTTGGTGGCTCCGTGATCCACTTTGTAATGCCCGGGCAATTCCACAGTTATGGTTGGCTTTCCAAAAAGACACGGTGGCTCTTTCTTTTTCCTTGAAAAAAATGAATCTGGAACCCGTCTCCCCTAGCCACCCAATATGTCCAGCCTGAAGCCGTGTCTCCCAAGACCAGAGAAAAGTGCTGGACAGGATGGTCTCTTCTAGGCTTGTTGTGCTACCTAACTGTAAAGAGAGAGATCCTCATCTAAGCACCCCCGACACAGGGTCACCCGGGGCGCCCCCTCTGGGCCGGGGACCCCTCACACCCTGCTCCGACATACATTCCAGAGACTTAAATAAACTCACACAGCCCTGCCCAGCTGCCTGTCTTCTGAGCTTGGCTGCTTCATCCGTCTATACCAAGGGCCGTGAAGCAAAACCAATGTGCCTTCAGCTTCCTGCGGTCCCGGGAAATGAACCAGTCCACTTAACAATAAATGGTGGTCGCTCCCCGCACACATGAGCGGTCTGGGGAAAGGGGAGAGAGAGAGAGCTTAATGGAGTTCGGGTCTGCGTCCCCGTGCGTGGACAGGAAAGGACGGCTGTTGTAGAACTGTTTATTGGAGTTAATGGTAATAAATTCCTCACTTGTGATACATTAACTTTAATGTTTTCATTACTTGGTGATTTACCTGCTCCCTCTTCACGTTGTAAATCACAGTGTCCCGGGAGCGGGGCAGGTCGGGTGTCTGCTGGAATGTTCAAGACGTGCGGTGGGGACAGGGTTGTCCGTCCTCCCTCTCTCCCTCCCTCCGTCTCTCCATCTACCTCTCTCTCCCCCTCTCTCTCTCACTTTCTGTCTTCCTGTGGACTGACAAAAAAATGTTCTGCCTTGTTCCCATTTGCTGCTTTCTAAATAAGCGCTGGAGACACACAGACAGACAGACACATCCAACCCGCACAGCCAGAAGTGGCCCCAACTGGTCTAGCTCCCAGGCAAGGACAGGTCTCCACGGTGGCTTTCCAGGAGTATTGGGGGCTCACTTCTCTTTCCTCTTTCCTTCCTTCTTTGCTTCCTCCATTCGCCGAGGGCGGCCCTCCATCCCGAGCTGCGCAAACACACGCTGAGAAGGAGCGTTCTTATTTTGCGATCACGGACGTGGCGATCTGGGCGGGAACTTTGAGGTCTGGAGGCATCGTGCTCCCTTCCCGGCCTCGGTCTTTCTCCCGGCCAGGTTCAACTCCCTTCTGACTTGCTTGAGTCGTGTCAGATGAAACAGAACCATCAAGACAGGTTTAAAATCTCAGACTGGTGTTTGGTTGTTTTTTGTTTTTTGTTTTTTTTTGAGACAGGGTCTCGCGTTGTAGTTCAGGCTGGCCCCGAGCTCACTATGGAGCCCAGGCAAGCCTCGAACTCAGCAAGCCTCCTGCCTCTGCCTCCCGAGTGCTGGGATGACAGGCGTGAGCCACCACGCCCGGCACTGTGGTATGTGGTATTGATTGCTGGTGGGCATAAATCATCACGCCCAGCATTCTATGTGGTTACTAGGGATCGAACTCAGGACCTTACGCTAGCAAGGCAGGCTCTGGAACCACAGAGCTAAATCTCCAGCCCCAGATTAGTAATTTTTAAAAATGACACTGTTTTGATTTTTTTTGCCCTGAAGTTACCCAGTGGCAGCTGCCAGCACTGAAGGCCTAGCAGGGCCCCTGGGCTGGCTTGGACTGAGGTAGCCGGGAGTAGCCTTGTCCAGCGCGTGGCACACGCCAGTGAAATCTGGCTTGGAGAGGAGGAAAGAAGGTGCAGGGTTGTTCTCCCAATCCTGGACACAGAGTGATCCAGCTGTGGGCGCTCAGAGAAAGTGTTTCAGATAGATACATCCGGGAAACAGCACAGATACCCATCATCAGATGAGTGGATACAGATGTGGGGTTTTTGGCTGGAGATTTAGCTCAGTGGTTCCAGCGCCTGCCTGGCAAGCACAGTGCCCCTGGTTTGATTCCCAGTAACCACACACAATGCCAAGCATGGTGACTCATGCCCACCAGCAATCAGTACCACATACCTGATAGCTCACACCTGTCATCCCAGCACTTGGCAGAGGCAGGAGGATTGCTGAGTTCGAGGCTTGCCTGGGCTACATAGTGAGCTCAGGGCCAGCCTGAACTACAAAGTGAGACCCTGTCTCAAAAAAAAAGGCAGGTTTTTTGCGATGGAGTACTACTCTGCCATAAACAGGGATGAGCTAAAGACATTTCTAGCTAAATGCATGCAACCTGAGACCATGCTCTTAAGTGAAGTAAATCAGACATGTGTTAAAATACCACAGTGTTGGGCCGGAGGGTTAGCTCAGTGGTTCCGGCACCTGCCTTGCAAGTGCAAGGTCCTGAGTTCGATCCCCGGTAACCACATACAATGCTGGGCGAGAAGACTCACGCCCACCAGCAATCAATACCACATACCACAGTGCCGGGTGTGGTGGCTCATGCCTGTCATCCCAGCACTTGGGAGGCAGAGACAGGGGGATTGCTGAGTTCAAGGCTTGCCTGGGCTACATAGTGAGCTCAGGGCCAGCCTGAACTGCAAAGTGAGACCCTGTCTCAAAAAAAAAAACACAGTGTTTCTCTGCCATGAGAAAATGAAAGTGGGAATAAGGACTGAAATACAAAACAGACATTGAGAAGAGGGAAGCAAATGGGAAGGGAAACAAGGAAGGAAGAGGGGGAAAGGAAAGAAGGGACAAGGAAAAAAGAATACAGAAGGAAAATGGAAACAAAACTAGATAAGGAGGGGCGAAGGGGTTGACGGGAGGGGAGAGGAATGGGAAAAAAGAAGCAAGATCTAGCATGTCTGGGTACAAACAGCCCATGATGAATGCTCTCACTATGTTTGCCTACCATGCACCAGTAATTGTTTTGTTTAAAGACGGAGAGAGCGAGCTCAGAAAATACTAGCAGAGGCTGAGTTCTCAGAGTTCATAGTTCAAAACATTGCCACCAACAAATCGGGTGTGGTGGCACACACTTAAGAGTCCTCAGGAGGCTGAGGCAGGAGGATCACTGACAGTTCAAGGCAGCCTGGGCTACATAGTGACCCTGTTTCAGAAAGAAAGAAACAGGGCTGGGGATTTGGCTCAAGTGGTACCATGCCAATCTTGGATGCACAAGGGCCCAAATTTGACCCTGGGTACCACAAAGAGAGAGAGAGTGAGCGTGTTCTGACCAGTTTTAAGATTCATAGCACATTTTCCCTTTTGCGTCCACAAATCCTCTCTGCCTTCTTCACTTTATCTTCAGTCCTACTGTTCCTCTATCTTCTGCTCCTCCCCTCCCCCCTCCCTCCCTCCTTTCTCT
>PVIC010034023.1:0-19824 GCA_004025085.1 Thryonomys swinderianus
TTTTTTTTTTTTTTTTTTTGGTAGCATGGAAAGAATTCAAGATCTTGTGCTTGCCAGGCAGGTGTAGTGCCACTGAGCCACATCCCCAGTCCATCACATCTTCATTTTTTGTGGTGAGAACACTTAAAATCTGTTCTCTTAGTGAAGTAGCACTAGTAGAACCCAGGTTACCAACAGAAATTTCTATCCACAGGAGCACAAAATTTATTCTTGCAGTAGCTGGAAGGTTTGGATCACCCTGCTTGCCCTCTTTCTTCTGTTATGAAGTAACCAGTTTTTCAGTTTGCACCTTGGTGACTGAAATCCTTTAAGTGGAAACAAAGGCTTCTAGGATAGATAGGAAAGTAGTTTTCTTACTCTTGGGTCTCTTTTCAGGTACTTTTTTTTCATTTCTCATGGGGCGCAGGGCATTGAACCCAGGGCCATGCACATGCTAGCAAGTGCTCTATCACTGACCTACACCCCTAGGCTTCTAGGTCTCTCTTTAGAAATTATGGCCTGGCCCAGCACAGTGGTACCCACCTATAATCCCAGGACGCAGGAGGCTGAGACAGGAGGATCACTGAGAGTTAAAGGCCAGTTTGGGCTACGAAGTAAGTTTAAAGTCAGCCTGAACTATATAGCAAGACCCTATCTCAAAAAAAAAAAGTTATGGGCTGAGGAAGACACTGAACTGGATGTTCACAGGGTCTCCTGGTGGTAGAACAGCACTCCTTGGCTCAGGGACCCATGTTTTGCAGCAGAACCTGCAAAGTGGTGCCTGTGCTGAGGAGCCAGTTTATTGTCATCAGCACTACCTTTCTTAGATGTTTTTGCCTCATAAACCTTGACACCGATTCAGTTTCCAGAGCAGAACCCGTAATACTTTTAAGAAGACAAACCAATCAACCTACAACTCAAACCCTTTCCCAGGAAGCAGAGTCAAGGGCCAAGAATGGAAGAGTATCTGCTTGTAGCAGCTCCACACCCACAGGATCTCGCACCTATTCTTACTGCACTGCAGAGTGTGTTCACGGGCACGTGGGTGCTTATGTGTATGAGTGTAGAGACAGGGAGAAGGGGGACAGGGGGAGGTTAGCAGAGTGGAGACAGACAGACAAAAGACGGTGTGCCAATTTGAAAGAAAGAACTCCTCTGTTGATGTATGTATTCCTCTGAGGTGGTAAAAGGTGGGATAATTTTTTCCCATGCTGGGAAGCACAAGCTGCAGATGTCAAACTACAAGGAAATAAACTTTCAGTTGCACGTTCACTGGAAAACTCAGGGCTTTGCTCTTTCTTTCTTTTAAGGTACTAGGGATTAGATCCAGGGCCTTCCTACTGAGCTACATGCCCAGCCCTTTAACAAAATTTTATATATTTATTTACTTATTTGGCCCCAGGGATCAAACTCAGGATGCAATACCACTGGGCTAAATCTGCAGAACCCCTCCCCCTTTTAAAAAATTTTTGAAAGTCTTCTTAAGTTTCCCAAAAGTGCTGGGATTACAGACATGCACTACCACACTTGGCTAGGACTTACTCACTCTGAGCACATGAGATGTGCCTTACCCTTAACCTCCCAAGGGCAAGAGGACTGCACACCAGCTGCAGCTGAGCTAACTGCAATCAGAGGACAACAAAAACATTCCACCTTGTGCCCAAGACATCCTCTTCCATGGACCAGGGCAGAGATGGAACTTTTTAGACACCAAGTGCTCCAAACTGCAACCCACAACCCACTAATTTACTGCAAAGTGGCAGCAGTGCAATTAAACCTGAATAGTGAGGTTTTGGTTTAGAAAAAACAGCCATTATCCGATGCTCCACTGCCGAGGCAACCTGGCTCTTGCACTGACGAGAGCACAGTAAGTGCCTGCTGCAACACACATGGCCTGGGCTCACCACCACTGGACTAGGGCAAGGTCAGATTCTGAAGCTGCCAAAAACAGGGCAACTCCGTTGTCCCTGGAGGCTCAGAGAAACCTCTCTCGCTTTCTACGAGTCAGGTTATTTTCTTCTTTCAAGACTTTATTTTTATCCCAGGAGCTACTCACCTGACTGTTCACGTGACTCAGGGGGTTATCTGGATTCTGGCAATGACCAGTTATAGAGACATTGAAGCCCCCACACCACCAAGCCAGATCCTCTGAGCTACCGGCAGGACTGTGAGGCAGTGAGGGGTTACCCAGGAGGAATTGTGAACATACCCAACAAACAAGACTATGTTTTCAAAGATTGTTTTATCTGTCCTTATTCTCAGATTTGAGTTATCCGAAGTGTCTGAGGTAGCCAGACACTTGCTTTTCATGCCTCCTAAGGGTAAGAACATTTACCTTTAACCCAGGGAAAGTTAGCAAATGTCAGTCAGAGGAGACAGCCAAGCCTCAAAGGTCATCTGGCTGACATAGGAACAGAAAGCCTAGAGCTGACACATGAGCAGGCAAGAACATGCCACGCTCATCATGGATGTTGTGAGTGCTTGTGCTGGGAAGACAGGTGAAAAATGGGAATTAATGGACATGTGAGTGGGTAAGAGTTACAACCACAAAGAATTTTACCTATGAGAGAAGGGAGTAAGGGGAAAACTGTGTAAAGCTTGTTGGTCATGATGGCCCATTCCTGTAATCCCATCCTTTGGGAGACTGAAGCAGGAGGATCCCTCTGAGTTTTAGGTCAGCCTGGGAGCTACATAGTGAATTCAAGTCCAGTCTCAACTAATTAGTGAGATTCTGTTGCACACACACACAAAAGTGCGAACCTTGATGTCTGATAATGTATTAAGTCTTCAGTGGAAGCAATTAATTTTTTTGAGATAGGATCACCAATTGGCCTTGAACTCACTACTTAATCCAGGCTGGCCTCAAATTCAAGGTGATCCTTCTGCTTTGACCCTCCTTTCCCCTCAGTGATTGGTAAATTATTCACCTTGGAAAAATACCTTATTTCTGGAACATCTTTCATATTTAAAGGTTCACATTTCATTAAATATTCCACCATTCCCCAGACAGGACTAGTTATGGTTTAACTAAACAAAACAACATAGTGAAATACAAAGAAAAATTTTATTTTATTTTAGAGATAGGGTCTCACTTTATAGTTCAGGCTGACCCTGGGCTCACTATGTAGCCCAGGCAAGCCTCAAACTCAGCAATCCTCCTGCCTCTGCCTCCTGAGTGCTGAAATTACAGGCATGAGCCACCACGCACGACACTGTGTGGTACTGATTGCTGGTGAGTATGAGTCACCACCCCCAGTATTGTTGTATGTGGTTACTGGGATCAAACCAGGGACCTTGTGCTTGCTAGGCAAGTGCTGGAACCACTGAGCTAAATCTCCAGCCCCCTATTTTATTGTTAAGGCAGGGTCTCAATTTGTTGTTCAGAATGGCCTCGAACTCACTATTGTAGGCCAGGCTGGCCTCAAACTCGAAGTGATCCTCCACCTCAGCTTCCCAAGTGTTTGGATTACAGAGGTACACCACTCTGCCCAGCCTTAAAAAAAAAACCAATCTTTTATTTTGGTACTAGAGATGGGCTGGAACTTAGGATCTTGCAAGTCAGGTACCAGAACCATTGAGCTAAATCCCCAATCCTCCTAAAGAGATTTTTTTTTTTTTTTTGAGACAGGGTCTGAGTAATTGAGGCTGGCCCTGAACTCATTATGTAGCCCAGGTAAGCTCTGAACTCACAGTAATCCTCCTGTCTCTACCTCCCAAGTGTGGGGATTACAGGTGTGAGCCACCACGCCCTGGCATTCTAGAGAATTTTAAGTGAGAAGCAAGGCTGGATGTGGTGGCACATGCCTGTAATCTGAGTAGTCTAGGCTGGCCCTGAACTTCTGGTGATCCTTCTGCCTCAACCTCCCAAGTCCTGGTATTACAGGCCTGTGCCACCATGCCTGGCTGTATTTCTTTTTTTTAAGAGCTATTGGGCAATCTCTTCCTTTCCAGCAGTTCTTCCCAAATTCCCTACATTTTACAGTTCTGAGAACAGCACTTAACTCCACCCTAAATTATTTCTCTACCACTTTTTTTTTTTTTTTTTTTTGCTTTTTTGAGACAGGGTCTCGCTTTGTAGTTCAGGCTGGCCCTGAGCTCACTATGGTGCCCAGGCAAGCCGCCGCGAACTCAGCAATCCTCCTGTCTCTGCCTCCCGAGTGCTGGGATTACAGGCGTGAGCCACCATGCCCAGCATTATATGTGGTAACCGGGGATCGAACTCAGGTCCTTGCGCTTGCAAGGCAGGCGCCGGAACCACTGAGCTAACCCTCTGGCCCATCTACCACTTTTTTTTAATTGCACTCTTTATTGGTACAATTTGCATACATCTCACAATCACACATAACATTGGGGAATTTGTACCAATATATGACAGTCAATTCTCATTTTTACCCATATCCCCACCCACACCTCCCCACCCCCTATATACATGCTCTTTTATTTTCTTTCAGGATCATATTTATTCCTTCCCCTCATTACATCCCCACACCAAATTTCCTTTGGAAATTTCCCATTCTAAAAAGACTGTCATACTACTAGAGCTCATTTGCATCTACCGGTGCTCATATCATTGAGAAGATACGGTATTTGCCTATCTGTGCTCTATTGATTTCACTCATTAGCGTGTCCTTCAGGTGTATCCATTAGCACATAAATGAATCAATCTTGTCGTTCTTTATGGCAAAGTAATACTCCATTTTATAAAAAAACCACATCTTCTTTATCCACTCTCCAGTTGATGGGCATTTGGGTTGTTTCCAAGATTGAGCTATCACCAACTGAGCTGCTATGAACAAGGGTGTACATCTGTCTTTCCAATGTGATTTTCTAAATTCTTTTGGGTATATTCCTAGCAGGGGGATAGGGTCAAATGGGACCCCTAGTCCTAGTTTTCTGAGAAATCTCCACACAGATCTCCACAATGGTTGCACAAGTCTGCAATCCCACCAACAGTGGAGAAGGGTTCCTTTCTCCCCACAGCCTCGCCAGCATTTATTGTTGGTTGATTTTGTAATAGCGGCCATTCTTTGTGGAGTGAGATGAAATCTCAGTGTTGTTTTCATCTGCATCTCTCGAATGACCAGTGATGTTGAACATTTCTTCATGTTTCTTAGCTGCTTTAACTTCTGCCTCTGAGAAGTGTCTGTTCATTTCAGATGCCCTCTACCACTTGTTTCTACAACTCTGCTCACTGCCTCCCAGCTCTTCCACGTAGGCCCGCGTCTTTTTAGCCAGCCTTCTCGCCAAACCCCCGACGCCTCTCGTGTTCGTGCTCTTTTGATAGCCTTGCAGTTTCTCCCTGTCCTGCTCTCTCTGCTGTACCCTATCTGTACCCAGACCCCACGGAGGAATCTCCTGTGCCTATTCCTCTCGGTCTTTATTCCTCTGCCTCGACCCACCCTTCGGTCTTTAGAAGATTCTCAGCTCCTTGCTACCTTCTCCACAATAACGGGGCCTCGGGCCAAATTTCACCCAGCAACTTTCAGTCCTTCTAGCCCAAACCCACCACCCGCACACGACTCTGTCCGCTTCACGCCCAAGCCCCTCAGGCCCCGCCCCCGGCGGCAGAGGCCCCGCCCCAGACTCGTCTAAGTCCCGCCCCCACTCACCTGAGGCGTCGACGCACACGCAGCTTCGGGGTTGGAGGAGAGGGGACAGTTGGGGAAGAGGACGGGGTGGCTGGGATCCCCCACTCTGGCCCGGGCGGCCCAGTGCGGGGGGAGTGGGGTCACTGAGGTGGTGGTAGCCAGACCGCAGCCGGGACTCGGGCGCTCAGTGGCGGCGGCTCCATCTCCGTCGGCAGCTTCACCTGAGGAGGGAGCACCCCCCACAACCTCCCCCCACCGAGCGGCTCCCCCCCAACAACAACAGTTTCCGGTCCCACTACCAGGCGACAGGCATCGGGGCCGAACACCGAGCGCCCCCCAAACCGGAGAGACTGCTGGGGAATAAAGAGGAACTAGGGGAGAGTAGCCGAGCGCCGAAACATTCAAGTCTTGAAAGGCGCTGTTGCTCCCTAGACTGTAACTAAGAAGACGTCTTCATAGGCATCTAATCTGCAAACTAGGAACACACTGGATGCTCCACGTGCTCTGGCACGTCTGTGCTTAGTCCTAAGCCTCGTCCCTGCTCTTCCTAAGACAATGTTGACTTTAACCTTTTAGCATTCTTGACCTTTCCTGCCCAGTGGTTAGGATTGGAAGAGATCTGAGCTTTGAGGGTACTTTTTTTTTTTTTTTTTTTTTGTGACAGAGTTTCGCTTTGTAGTTCAGGCTGGCCCTGAGCTCACTCTGTAGCCCAGGCAAACCTCGAACTCGGCAATCCTCCTGCCTTTGCCTCGAGAGTGCTGGGATTACAGGCATGAGCCACCACGCCCAGAAGCGTAGTATGTGGTTACTGGGATCGAACTCAGGACCTTGCTCTTGTGAGGCAGACACCGCACCGCTGAGCTAAATCCCCAGCCCCGAAGGTACAGTTCAAAAAAAAAAAAAAATCTCTGGGATCTCACGAGTTTAGTTACCTAAGCAGCGCTGTAGGCGCTGACGAACTTCAGAGAAGGAACCCTACTACTCCTTGACTTTCAGGTCACTGCTCTCAACACAGCCATCACCCATTTATTGACTTTGCGCTAATCTCAGCTGACCCAGTACCAATGAAAACTCCCTTTGCAACATGCAAACTCCCCAGGCCCAAGTGGCCAGAGTCAATTTTATTGATGCATTTACAAAGAGTAGAGCCATAAACAG
This sequence comes from Thryonomys swinderianus, assembly GCA_004025085.1. NCBI lineage: Eukaryota > Metazoa > Chordata > Mammalia > Rodentia > Thryonomyidae > Thryonomys > Thryonomys swinderianus. The sequence goes on from PVIC010034023.1 coordinate 6,726, forward strand.
AGAGGCTTTTGTCCTCGCAGTCCCTCACGATCTCCTGGCAACGCAAAGGCAGTGGAAAGTAGCAGTTTGCTTACAGATACCACATAAATTCTCTGAAGAATTTAAGAAAAGCAAAATAAAGCCTAGGAGGCAACAGGGAGATGTGGAGGTGAGGTAGGATGAAAAACACACAGCGTTTGTCTCCAGAATGACTTTTCTCACCTCACCTCTAGTCCTTTGCTCCAACAGCTCTCCCCTGGGATCAGGGGCCAAGAGGGATACGTAACATGGTGAGTGACAAAGGAAGGGGGAGAAATATGCAGTCTGTAAACCTGAGCACAACTCATAAAGGCACAGTGTGGGGCTGTGAATCCCAAAGTGGAGAGTGGGGAAAGGCTCTCCGTGACAGTAGGACACAGGAGGGTGAAGGAGTCCAGTGGTTCTGCGGTATAGGTGGCTTCCTTCCATGCTCTCATGGGGCAACATGAACGTGGACACGGTGCCAGGCATTGCTGAGCACGCCTCGCAGATTCCAGATTGGGGCCACAGTGTCCGGCTGCACATTGTAGCTCTCATCCACAGCCTTACAAATGATGTTTAATTCCTTCTGCCCGGCTGGCACAGGGGCTTGCAGCTGCCATAGACGCCAGGCCCAGGCCTTTCTGGGGCGTTGTTCTTCTCCATCCAGCTCAGCTGCCTGCCAGGTTAGCCCCCCATCCAGAGATACATCAACCCGGATCACAGCCCTGCCACCACCACTCCACGCATAGCCCTTGACGGTCACGTCCCCTGACTCTATGGTCTCCCCATTTCGAGGCTCCGTGATGGCCGACTGTACAGGGAGCTCTTGAATAGATGGAGCTGAGTCAAAATCTACAGTGTCCCAGTCCACAGATGGACAGAAGCCTTTGTAATCCCGCCGCTGCCAGTGGCTGTGACTTTCCTCCGCCTCCACACTCACTCTGCCCAGCCACTTGACATGACGCGCACCTACCACACCAGGAACCACCACCCGCACCGGGAAGCCATGGTCGCGAGGCAGAGGCTGCCCGTTCATCTCATATGCCAGCAGGACTTCAGCTTCTGGGTCCAAGGCCCGAGCCAGAGGGATGGATGCTCCATAGGCCGTCCCAGTGGGATCAGAGTCTAGTCCTTCGAAACAGACCTGAGCCTCTGTGTCAGACCGCAGGTGACCAGCCTGAGCTAACACATCAGAGAGCCGTGCCCCAGCCCAGCGTGCAGTGCTGATGGCCCCCGTCTTCCACTCCAGACCTTTGACTTCCTTGATCTGTGTCATCTCGGAACGCCGGTTGCCTGCACACTGCAGAGTGACTGTAACTTCATGTTTGGGAAACTTGTACAGGTCATCTAGAGATAGGCACAATGACTGATGTCCAGAGGCCCCAACTACATGCAAGCGATAGGTATCTGGGTCAAGGTTAGGTACAGGTAGATGGTTCCGGGTGAAGAAGATAGAGTTGGGTGTGATATAGTTTTCTGCCAGCAGCTCTGGGGGAGGCTCTGCATTAAAGGGGCGTTGGCTATTGACTTTCAGGGCTGGGTGTCGCTTAGGCTCATCAGCATAAGGGTCAGAGGTCTCCAAGGCTGGGGACACACTGTCTTCAGGGCTCAGTTCCCCAATTTTGTATGTAGCCAGTAACTCTCGCACATGAGGTTGGTTGTGAACAGCATAGAGGGCCCAGAAAGGCTCTAGGGGGCCCCCGGCTGCTAGCATCAGCTTTGAGGGACCTCCTGGATGTAGATCCACAAATTCTGTGACATCAAAGACCTCACAGCCCAGAGTTACCCAGATCCCAGTCTCAGGGCTGCTGTGGGAACTCACTTCCTCCCTAGTGTACGTGCGTGGCGACTCCTGAGCAGCCTACAGACAGGACAGAGGTAAGCAAAGGGAACAGAACATAAGAAATCACTCTAAATGGAAAGAAAATGTTTAAATGCAAAGGGAGAGGGAGGGGGAAGGAAAGAAGGGACAAGGAAAAAAAGAAAATAGAAGAAAAAACTGGAAACCAGCCAGATGAGGTAAAGCATGCCTATAATCACAGCATTTGGGAGGCTGAGGCAGGAAGATTGCCATGAGTTTGAGGCTAGCCTGGGCTATATGGTAAGTTCAAGGCCGGCCTGAACTACATAGGAAGAGCCTGTCTCAAAAAAATTTAAAAAAGGAAAGAAAACTTTGGACGAGGGCCTGAAAGAGGATGGGAGAATAGGAAGACCAGAAGTGAGATATATAGGTACAAATTCCCTATGATATATGTTACCAAGTATATCTGACCCAATCCAGTCAGCCAGTAGAAAATTAAGGTGGTAGACAGCATCTCCACTGTGCTCGAAAACAGGGCAACCACAGAGTCTGTGGTAACAGCAAGAACCTGGGTCATAGGGTTGCCTGGGGAGCTCCCTGGAACCGCTTGTGCTGACAGTGAAGCCCCTTCCCCACTTACCCTACACCGATGCTCCTGATAGGCAAACACCGCACCAAGGCCTAGAAGGGTCCCCATGGCTTTCCATCCCCTAGCGCTGGAGTTGTCACCAGAGAAGTTGGGCCTGGGGTGCCAGGGCTGAAGTGAATCACCTGTAGAACAGGCCTGAATGCAGAGCCTGGAGGGAGTTGCCCTGAGTCTGGAAGAAAGAGATCTCAGTAGTACACAAGGTCATGTGAAAGTGCCAGTAAGTCTGGGGTCTGCCTCTCCCAGTAGGGTCACTGTGCTTTCAGTTGGAATTTATCTTCTCCGGGGATGGGTTAGCCAGTGGAATACATCTGTCTTTTCCTCCTTGGCCAACTCTCAACTCTTTTATCTGGGAGATAAGATAACTATCTTGCAGATAAGATAGTTATCTGGGAGACAGGGCCGGGATTAGAGGGTTACCTGCAGGCCTGTCGGAGCCCAAGGACCATGGGTCTGTGCAGCAGCAGCAGCATTGCGCTGGCCTGTGGGAGGAAGTCCATGGTCAAGACAAGAACCCAGTGAGGAGCACTTGCGGAGGGCTGAGGGAGTGGGTGGGAGGATGGAGCTGTCCAGGCAAGGCAAGGGTCCAACAGACTAGCAGAGGAAATTTGGAGATGACAGCAGGGTAGATAGGAGGGAGGAGTGGGTGCTTCTAGAATGCCTACCTCCCACCCTCTGCACTCGAACAGTACCCCGAGGCCAAGGGCCTAAAGGGCAGAAGCCAAATGTCTACCGTCCAGTCTGGCGGTTTATTTATTTTGTGGTGTTCAGACTGAACCTGAGGCCTTGATAGGCAAGCTGTACCCCTGTCCTGGCCCAGTTTGCTTGGTAATTATTTCTGAAGTCAGCAGAGGACAACAGAGGGTCAGAGTGATGTAAACAGGGACAAAAAAGCAAGAAAGGCTGCGTCAGCCTAAAGAGGTGAAACTGACTCCAGAGGCAACTGGCTCCGGTTGGTGCAACCCAACCCTGCCATTAACTAGCTCCCTATCCCCTAGAACTTCTAGGAAGCGCAATCAAGTAATAACGCTGCCATCAAAGGACTTTCCCCTTAGCTCCCTCCACTTCCCCCAACAAATGACTTCCTCTGGGAACTGGACCCCAATTCCCGATCGTCACCTTGATCTTCTCCTGGTTGGCCAGTGAGCTCAGCAAATCGCGGAGTCAATGGCCAGGGTGTCGGGAGATGGGTTGGAAAAGGAAGTTAATTTTTCGGCTTTCTGTCCTGCAGAGGTTTCTTCCTCAGCCCTGCGCCGCAGAGCCGCCCACTGAGCCACCACTGGTCAACGTGAGGAGAGTGAGATGTGTCCCACGTGCTGAGATGTGGGGACCAACGAGCGAGGGTGGTCAGGGGTGTGGAGGCAGAGCGCCCACCATGGACGGAGTTTCCTCTGACATCCCCGGGCCCTGGAACCTTCGCTGCTCCGCCACTTACCCTCAGTTCCAGCAGCCTGCGTGGACCAGAACGGAGCCCCAAATCCGAGCGGGCGGCCTTCGGCTGCAGCACACAAACACCACTGCCTGGTGCGGGGTGGCCTCTCACTCCCCGGTAGGAAGACACGTCCAGCTTCAGGGGAGTAGTAGGCCCGATGCCGCTGGGCACAGGAAATCTTGGAACAGCACTCCACACCCAAGAGCGCCCTGGCATCGGGAGTGGGGTTCCGCTACTTTTGTTACACCTCCGGCTCGAAGCTCTGCCGGGTGCCAGGACCCTCCCCGGCCTCCCCGCCTCCCGGTGTCGCCCCCTCACCTGGCTCCACGTCCGCGCCTAGCCGGATTTACGGCCGGGCTCCGGGTGAGCGCTCGCTGGGGCGGAGCGGCGCGGTGACGGGCGGTCTCTGAAGACCCAGGCGGGCCTCCGCCCCTGAGCTGGTCCCCCGCGATTGGCCCGCGGCTCCTCGCTGCCTGGCGGCCAGCTGGCGGGCGGCCCAGAGCGCGAGGCTGGCCGCGTTGCCGCGTCTCCAGCCTCACAGCTGTTGCCTGGAGCCGGTCACAGCCCGCTGGGCAAGGAGTGGCCTCGGTTCCGTCTGGAGCTGAGCTGGGCGGCAGAGACGAGGGAACGAACTCTTGCTCCTGCCGGAGCTCCGGCTGAAGCCCCGCCCCGCCCGCTTGCCGCAGGGGTCTGGGCGGAGAAAGAAGTCACCCCCACCCCCAGACTCCTCGCAGCCTCGGGACCCAGGGCTCTCCCGGTGCCCCAACTGTTTGAGACTGGATCTCGCGGCGTAGTTCAGGCTAGTGTGGAACTCATAGGGAAGCCCAGGATGGCCTTGCATTTGCCAGGATCTTCTTGACTCAACCTCCTGAGAGTTGGGATTGCAGCGTGCACCACCACGCCCTATTATGCTTCTATAATTTTTGACAAGTGTTTGGGTTGCAACTACAATCGTGTTTGTTTTTTTTTTTGAGACAGGGTCTCTTTGTAGTTCAGGCTGGCTCTGAGCTCACTGTGTAGCCGGGGCAAGCCTGGAACTCAGCAATCCTCCTGTCTCTGCCTCCTGAGTGCTGGGATTACAGGCGTGAGCCACCAAGCCCGGCACTGTGGTATGTGGTATTGATGGTTTGTGGGCATGAGTCTCCACACCCAGCATCGTATGTGGTTACCGGGGATCAAACTCAGGACCTGGCGCTTGCAAGGCAGGCGCCGGAACCACTGAGCTAACCTTCCGGCCCTCGTGGTCTGTTTTAAGGAAAGCCAGATCACTCGCTTCTCTTATATCGAAGAACGAACAGCAGAAATGTGCCTAAAATAGCAGTTTCAAGACTTCAACATGTCCTAGGCTAGTTGAATTTGTTCTTAAGTAAGGAACCAACAAGAAAAAACCCTTAAATTTGCGTAGCCAATTAAGAAAATCATTTCCCTTTAACAAAAATATAAGTTTAATACTCCAGAGTACGATTATAGTCTTATTGCAAATTTAAGGATACTAACGGAATGTTTGCTATTACCTTTTTATTAAATGCGTAGTGATTCGTGAAACTTACTCCAGCACCAGACAAACGTATCCATACACTGCCCCCTAGCGGCCAGAGGGTTGAGCTAGAGTCTTAATCAGCAAACCAAGGTCTTCGCTGTTTCTGGGGAGCAGTTTCACCAGGAATCAAGGGCTCCAGGGCTGGAGGGTTAGCTCAGTGGTTCCGGCGCCTGCCTCGCAAGCGCAAGATCCTGAGTTTGATCCCCGGTAACCACGTACGATGCTGGGTGTGGAGACTCACGCCCACCAGCAATCAATACCACATACCACAGTGCTGGGCGTGGTGGCTCACGCCTGTAATCCCAGCACTCTGGAGGCAGAGACAGGAGGATTGCTGAGTTTGAGGCTTGCCTGGACTACACAGCGAGCTCAGAGCCAGCCTGGACTACAAAGTGAGACCCTGTGCCTCCCCACCCCCCCAAAAAAAGGAATCAAGGGCTCCGGGGTGAGGTGGGGGTGTACTAAGAAACAAAAGGTGCGACTGACAGCGAAAAGTTGATTTTACTTTGGTTCTAGACTTTTTTTTTTTTTTTTTTGCTTTTTGGAGACAGGGTCTCGCTTTGTAGTTCAGGCTGGCCCTGAGCTCACTATGGTGCCCAGGCAAGCCGCCGCGAACTCAGCAATCCTCCTGTCTCTGCCTCCCGAGTGCTGGGATTACAGGCGTGAGCCACCACGCCCAGCATTTGGTTCTAAACTTTTTGGAAATAGGTTTCTGCGTGTAATTAATCACTAGAGACACCTGAAAGCCCAACAGAGGCTGTCAATTGAAAAAGTTTCAACCCAAGAAAGCAGAGAATCTAGGGGTTTTAGAAGGGTCTAGAAGTCACAGGGGAAGACTCCTTTTACATTCTTTACACATTTGACCTCTACACGTCAACTTTATTTTACAGAGGAAGAAACTGAGGCATAGAGCACTAAGTAACTTGATCCAGGCCACAGCTGCTGAGCAGATATGGGACTAGGGTGCAACATCTGCCTGGCATCAGTCCTAAGATTCTTATTTTTTAAGGACATATTCTCACTATGTGAGCTGGCCTCAAACTCAGCTCCTCCTGTCAGCCTCCCTGGTAATGGATTACAGGGCTGGGGATACAGTTCAGTGACACGGCACCTGTGCCACTGTGCCTATTGATTCTTTGGAAATTAACATTCTCACTGCAACCATAATGTCTGTCCCCCATCCCTTTCCCTTAGACTGCAATGAACTGAAGGGCTTTTAGTAGGAGTTGAAAGTAAATCCAGAGGGAAAGTTTTTCTGTTAAGGTTGAAGTCACATGATTCATCAATAAAGCTAATTCAGTGATTTAGCTTTCTTTCTTTTTATTCTTATTTTTTTTCTTATTTGGGTTGCTGAATTGCCTGGGCTGGCCTTGAACTTACAATCCTTGGTCTCAGCCTTCCTAGATGCTAGGATTACAGGCATGCACCATTGTGCTACAGTTATCTTTTTTTAATCCTGGCGTCATGGATCCCTTTGAGAACTATTATAGCAATAGACCCTTAAAAAATACACATAGCCAGGCATGGTGGTTCACACCTGTAATTCCAGCACTCAGGAGGCAGAGGCAGGAAGATTGCTGAGTTGAAGGTTTGCCTGGGCTACATAGTGAGCTCAGGGCCAGCCTGAACTACAAAGTGAGACTCCGTCTCAAAAAAAAAAAAAAAAAGTACACATGAATTTTTCCACATTACTCTAAAAAATTCACAAATGTCACTTTCCCCTCTATTCTCATCAGTGGGCTGAGAGAGCAAGACTATACCTCTACACCTATATACATTCTATGGAGGGCTAACAACAGAAAACTAGGGTCACAACTGAGAAATTATGTAGTTTGCTTAATAGGGGTGACGCAACAGAAATAAAAGAGCTATATTCCAAAACGAAATTTTCTACTAGTCAAGAAAAGATTAACACGGTCTCGGTAGGGCTATAATTTGTCTGTCCTGCCGCCAATATTAGTAAGACCCATAAAAGTCACTGGATCCATTCGTGCCACCAGTGACTCATGCCACTGGATGGACAGTCATATATGTACACTAATGGCTCAAGCCAGTGAGAATGTGTTAAAGAGAGTAAGGAGGTACCAAGATGCAGGGGGATGTTTCTGATTTTGAGTAACAGGTAGACAGCAAAAAACAAAGCAACACTCCAGTGTGCGTTTCTTTTCTTTTTTTTTTTCTTTTTACTTACATTAAATACATCGGTAAATCAGCAGTCGCATTCTGTTACCACGATTGTTATGTTGGGGAAGAAGGGGAAAGAAAGGCAAATGCTTTCTTAGAAGAAAAAAGGAAAGAAAGAAAAAAAGACATTCTTCCTCCCCTAAAACAAAACAACTGATCAGAAGAAGAAAGATGAAGAGCTAGGAAATTTAAAACGAAGACCCTCAAGCCCAGAAGAGCTCAAAGTAGGGCAGAAAAGCTGGTAGAAGTTGAGGGAAGGCAGCAAAATAGGCCTGGAAGCTAAGGCCAATACTGTTCCTATGGGGCAGGGAAGGGAGAAGCCCAGGGGAAATGGTTTCCCAGCCCCAGGGCAGTGAAACATTTTCACTCCTGCTCCAGGCTGAAGGCTGCACAAAGAAAGGATTTCATTTCTGAGACGTGGAGCCACCTTAGTTCTTCCACTTGTAAGAAGGAGGCACCAGGTGCTTCGGGGGAGCGGTAATGGGTTCTGGGAAAGAAGGGAAATGCATGTTGTTTCAGGGCCATGGGAACTAAGGCTGCCCCTGGAAAAGGAAGGGAATTGTGGCCCAAGTGGAAGATCCTAAACTGGGTCCTTTACCATCCCAGCCTCCTACGGAGTTCTCAGCTGCTCGGGGCAGAAGGAAGTCTGCAAGCCAGAGGGCAGAAAACTTCCAATCCTACATTACCAAGGCCTTTCCCATCTGTCTTTCCCCAAAGCCCCCAAAACTCTGGACTGGAACAAGAAGGAATTTAAAGAGTTCCCTCTTGTCTCAATGGTTTCCCATGGACATCCTAAAACACCCGATGAGAGATGTGAAGAGAGGTGAGAGATTTTAGTGGGACCAAGGACCTCCGACAACATGAGATACTTCCGAGGTACCCTCAGTGCCTGCCACTTCTGTCATAGCCACAGGTGACATGATGCGTAGGAGCCAACGCCAGCCCTCTGGGTACTAGACCCTAGTGGTACACTGGTTGCACAGAGGGCAAGACTGGGATAAGGACTGAAGAACTGCAGTCTAGATACTTACAGGGGCAAAAAGAAACAGGGCCTGATGGGAGGCAGGGGGTAGAATAGACTACACGGGGAGAATAAAGACTATACCTAGTAACAGGAAGTAAAAAATATGGTAATGGATAGCAAATTGAATGTGAACCCTGGGGACAGAAAACTCTCTTTTGTCTAATTTTCCTTTACTCCCCTAGCTTGGCCTGTGCTATCCTAAGGCCACTCCCCAGTTGCTCAGTTCATTCTCCAGAAAGGCAAATCCATACATTAAGAGCGAGGTTGGCAAGAATACAGGTCAAGAATTAGACTTGGATGAGGAAGCTAGCTAGCAGTGGAGACTGGGCTTGAGTAGCTGCCACTGGATCTGTTCTCTGTAGCTTCCCCCACCAAACTTATACCTCAGATTCTGTTTAATTTGAAAAGAAATAAGAGGGCAGATAAATCCATCAGAACGCCCATAAAACAAGTATCCCGACCAAACAACCATCAATTAAAGTGCAAACTGCAGGGGGATATGGAGGGCGGGGCCGAGGCTACCTACAGGCTGGATGAGGGGAATGCATACCTATAATCAGAGGATGGGTGTCAGAAACCGCCCCCTCCTCCAATTAGATCACAGCAAAGCCAAAGGTACAGGCAACCAGTGAAGATTCTTTGGAGGACTCCAGGCTCCAATCCCCACTCTGGGGGATGAAAAGGGTGGTGAAGCAAACCGGGCCTTGGAAGAGCTCCAGAGCCACAGATGAGCCTGCACCTCTGCCTCTGCTCAGTCCACAAACATCACCGTGACTCCTGCAGTTCCCTAGAGCCTGCCTCCCTAGGAAAACCCCAAGGCCAACTCACAGATACTGCCGTGTTTTCAAATACGAGAAATTCCAACCAGGTGAAAACAAAGGGAACTTTGCTTCCTCCTGCTCTGAGCCTTCTGCTTCCCCAGGGCCTAGAATCTACTGAACTAGAAACCTCCCTTCTCAGTTTCTGGGTTCACCACCTTCTCCATCCTGGGAGAGGAGGCAAAGAGGATCAAGGACATGGACTGATCAAAGCAGGAAGGGGGAGGGACAGGAGACAAAAATGTTTTCTGAAAAAATGGGGGAGAACACAGGGGAGGAAGAGGAAAGATAAGTAGGTCACTGTCTTGCACCTATAATACAAAGTGAGGAAAGTTTGTTTTGGAAGGTAAGTCCTGGGGAGATTTGACCCCCAGACCCCCGAGGAGAGGGTGGGAGGCCAGTGGCAACAGCTGCCTGGTGTTGGTTGCTGAAGCGTTAAAAAGTGCCATGACGGAGCTGGCAGGAGGCAGCCCTTGGGAGCCAGGGCTCAGTGTGCTGTTACCGTGGGGGCTGTGTGCTGGGGGGGCAGAGGTTGTGTCTTAGCTCTCGTGCTGGCTCCGTACTTGCTTGCTGCTAGCCGTCCCCTCAGTTGCTACAACACTGGCTCTTGTTCTGCTGGGACTGCTCATGGAGATCCACACCTCGGCTTCGGCCTGCCGCGCCCCCCAGATTCTGGGGTTCACTCTTTGGCAACTTCTTAGCTAAAGACAAAAAGAGAAGGTAGCAAAGTACGGCAGGTTGTATTCAACCCCTCTTCCTCAAACAAGCACAGAAAGGTACTGAAACAGGGAAAGTAGTGGGAAAGGTGAGAAAATAAAGAGGAAAAGTTCTGAAAAGGGAGCGTTCACTGCTTGCAAACTACACTGAACACAAGGGGACACTACCATAGGAAGGTAAAATATGTCTACAACTCACTATGTAGCCCAAGTTTTCCTTGAATGGTGACCCTCCTGCCTCAGACTCCCCAATGCTGGAGTTATAGGTACACGCCACCACACCCAGGCAGGAGTAGCTTTTATTGGTTCAGAAGTCCCTAATTTATGAACATTTCAACCGTGAACTTTCACAAATACAAATGAACCTTGTATTACAAACATTTACAATATATACCAGAAATAGCTCAACCTACCCCTGTACCACCACTTTAAATAACTGTGAAAGTAAAAATAGGTTTTTTTTTGTTTGTTTGTTGTTGTTGTTTTTTTCCTTTAGAGACAAGGTCTCGCTTTGTAGTTCAGGCTGGCTCTGAGCTCACTATGTAGTCCAGGCAAGCCTCGAACTCTGCAATCCTCCTGTCTCTGCTTCCCGAGTGCTGGGATTACAAGCGTGAGCCACCATGCCCGGCACTGTGGTATGAGCTATTGATGGCTGGTGGGCGTGAGTCTCCACGCCCAGCATTGTATGTGGTTACCGGGGATCTAACTCAGGACCTTGCGCTTGCGAGGCAGGCGCCGGAACCTCTGAGCTAACCCTCCGGCCCTGTTTGTTGTTGAGATAGTGTCTGGGTTTGTAGTTTAGGCTGACCCTCAGCTCACTATGTAGCCCAGGCAAGCCTTCAACTCAGCAATCCTCCTGCCTCTACCTCTCAAGTGCTAGGATTAGAGGCGAAAGCCACCACGCCCAGCAATGTGGTAGATGGTACTGATTACTGGTGGGCATGAGTCACACTACACCTGGTATTGTCATATGTGGTTACCGGGGATCGAACCAGGGACCTTGCACTTGCTAGGAAGGCATCAGAACCACTGAGCTAAATCTCTAGCCCAATAAAGTAAAAATATTTTATTAGCAATATTTTAATGTGTTAGGTTTTTTATGCTTTACATTATATATCTATGTCAAAGGTGTATGAGACTCACTTTGTTGGACTTTATGAATGAATCAACTTAAGAACATTCTCCCAGGGGCTGGAGATTTAGCTTGGTGGTTCCAGCACCTGCCTCCCAAGCGCAAGGTCCTGAGTTCAATCCCCGGTAACCACACACAATGTTGGGAGTGGTGACTCACGCCCACAAGCAATCAATACCACATACCACAATGCCAGGTGTGGTGGCTTATGCCTTAATTCCAGCACTCGGGAGGCAGAGACAGGAGGATTGCTGAGTTCGAGGCTTGCCTGGGCTACACAGTGAGCTCAGGGCCAGCCTGAACTACAAAGCGAGACCCTGTCTCAAAAAAAAAAAAAGAACATTCTCCCAGAACAGAACTTGTTCATAAATCAGGGATATACTGTACTAGGGATTAAACCCAGGGTGGTCTACCACTGAGCTACATCCCCTTGCTGACAGCCTCTGCTTCTATGTTGGGGGGCACTTGGGAAAGAAACCAGGGTCTTTGCACCAAGCTATATTACCAGTGATTTTGTATTTTTCAAATAGGGTCTCCCTGTTAGCTAAATCACTATTAGTGATCACCCCTGGGATTACAGGCATGAAGCAACGGGCCTGACTTTTTGTTTTTTTTTTGAGATAAGGTCTCACTATGTAGTTCAGGCTGGCTTTAACCCCTTACGTAGCCCAGATGACCTCAAACTCAGAGTGATCCTCTTGCCTCAGCCTTCTAAGTGCTGGGATTGCAGGTGTGCACCACAAAGCCGAGGTCTGGCTTTATTCTTTTTTTGTGGTGTTGGCGATTAAAGCTGCAGGCCTGTTAGGCAAGCACTCAACCACTGCATTATCCTCCCAGGCCTGTATCCTGAAAAGTTATTATAAAAGGAGACACTCCTGCCTATTTTTGGTTTAGGGTAGTAATGGTTCACTAAACCTATTGACAAGGTAAAGACAGAAGACTTCAGGCTGCTCTGACCTACCTATTGCCAGGAAGAGATCATTCACGTTCATCGCTGTCTTGGCTGAAGTCTCCATAAACAATAAGCTGTTGTCATCTGCATATGCTTGGGCTTCCTGCAAGGAGAGGGGTGGATCAGCACTCAGAAGGCAGAAGTGAGTCGGGGTTGCTTTTTCATTCCTGTGTATAACCAGGGGTGGGCAATTTCCCAGGTTCCCTTCCTTTAATGAATGCCCTGTAAAGCCACGAAACCCAGAATTTGATGATGACTCCCTGAAGATAAACCCATGTCCATGCCATCAACAAAAGATGTCAAGAATCTCAACTACAAGGGAAAGGCTAATGGCTTCAGGGTTCTGATACTTGACTGGCTACTCAATCCAATTAAAAAAAAAAAAAAAAAAAACACGGCGGCTTGCCTGGGCACCATAGTGAGCTCAGGGCCAGCCTGAACTACAAAGCGAGACCCTGTCTCAAAAAAGCAAAAAAAAAAAAAAAAAAACAAAAAAAACAAAACAGGGCTGAAGGGTTAGCTCAGTGGTTCTGGCGCCTGCCTCACAAGTGCAAGGTCCTGAGTTCGATCCCCAGTAACCACATACAATGCTGGACGTGGAGACTCACACCCACCCGCAATCAATACCACATACCACAGTGCCAGGCGTGGTGGCTCACGCCTGTAATTCCAGCACTCAGGAGGCAGAGACAGGAGGATTGCTGAGTTCAAATCTTGCCTAAGCTACATAGTGAGCTGAGGGCCAGCCTGAACTACAAAGTGAGACCCTGTCTCCAAAAAAACACAAAAAAACAATGAAAACAAAAAAACAGTAGTAGGAATCTAACCCAGTAGTATTTTATCACTGAGCTTCA
>PVIC010034024.1:0-19674 GCA_004025085.1 Thryonomys swinderianus
CTTTATTTTAAATACAAATGAAAGAGCTATATAGATTCAAGGTCATGATTTTGATGATGTTTTCTCACCCTATTTCATCTCAATTATCAATATAGTCACAGCTGAAGTTATTTACATTTATTTTAAATTCAATCTTTATCATATCCAGGATGGAAAACAGTAATAATAGAGTTGTAAAAATGTAAATGGAGACGTTAACAATGATTTCTGATCATTTATTAAGACAAATGTTACAGTCTTTGAAATGTGAAGATATATTTAAATTTAATGAAATGCATTATGTTTAGTTTATTTCAAATTACTGAATGAGAGAAAGGACAAAATACAAAAGCTAAAAAAAATTTTTCAGGCTGAAAATATTCATTTTTAGTTGTTAGCTGTTCTTAGGTGACATACTACAACATATCATTTAACATAAACTTTCATAAATTTTTGAAATTTATCTAAATATAATTGTAGCTTGAAATTTATAATTGTAGGTTTGAAATTTACCAAGAAAAGAATATTACATAACTAATGCACAGATCACAAAACTCACAAGTTTTATGTGCTGAATTCTCTACTCCTTCAAATATGAACTATTACAGTGATAATGTAGATGAGCTTGAACATGTTTTCCCCAAGTGCTCACTACAGATAGGAGCAAAAATGGAGACTAAGCTAACATTCAATGTCATTCCCACTATTTTTCCATATAAAAAGATAATTCAATTGCTCAGATTTAAAATATACTTTATTTCTGTATATATTAAATAAGATTACCTTTTGATCCTTAGGTAAAATAGAGAAGTTTATATGTGTGTACATGTAAACTAATATGTATATGTGTTTCTGTAAGACATAGATAAGCAGCTATATAGAGATACATAAATATTTAACAGATTCACACATCTATATACTATTATGAGCCTCTCCAAAGCTTATTTATTTGCTTGTTTGAGGATAACTAGTGCTTTTTGTTGTTTGTTTTAGCATTTTCAGTACCATGACATAAAGTTCACAAAAAATCATACTAAGAAATCTGAAAAAACACAATACAGTTAGCAGAAAAAATAAGCAATCAATTCATTTTAATATATTATTTTAAATGCAATAATTCAAGTTCTAACTAAAGTTAATGTGAACTAAAAGAATATAATGTTGTTAAATAAATTCATTTTTTAAAATTGTTTTTCTCTCATCTGAGTTCATAATTTTAATAATTTTTTTTTCAAAATTTTGGCTTTCAGCATAATGAATGACATTCATACACCTGGCATTCAACAAATATTTTTTTAAGGAGAGAACGATTGATCAGTAGGCTTTTGAGTATAAATATATTTTTGAAGTTATTTCAGTAAATATAACTATTACTTAATTTATCAATGTTTTTTTTTTTTTTTTTTTTTTTTTTGAGACAGGGTCTTGCTTTGTAGTTCAGGCTGGCCCTGAGCTCACTATGTAGCCCAGGCAAGCCTCAAACTCAGTAATCCTCCTGTCTCTGCCTCCCAAGTGCTGGGATTACAGGCATAAGCCACCATGCCCGGCACTGTGGTATGTGGTATTGACGGCTGGTGGGCGTGAGTCACCACTCCCAGCATTGTATGTGGTTACCAGGATTGCACTCAGGACCTTATGCTTGCGAGGCAGGCTATGAAACCACTGAGCTAAATCTCTGGCCCTCAATGCATTTTATTTATACAGCTAGGACTTAATATTATGTTATTAATATGAAATAATTACACTTTATTTAAATTATTTGTAAAACTTTTTCAGAATCCATTAAATGAAGCAAAGAATTTTAAGCATCTCATACTTTTACATTTTTCTTTATTTTTATTTTTTCTTTCATTTTTATCAATGTCTATGAAACAGATCATTAAGCTGTTCTCTTTTGTAGACATAAGTCAAAGGTTATTCAGTCCTATCAGAATAAGCCACAGTAATTTAATAACTTCTTATTGGTACTGACATCAAAATCATGTTGTTGCAAAAATACCATATTGTGCCGGGCGTGGTGGCTCACGCCTGTAATCCCAGCACTCGGGAGGCAGAGACAGAAGGATAGCTGAGTTTGAGGTTTGCCTGGGCTACATAGTGAACTCAGGGCCAGCCTGAACTACAAAGCGAGACCCTGTCTCAAAAACAAACAAACAAACAAACAAACAAAATACTATATTATATAATTGACAAAATTATTCTAAATTGATAACTGTCAGACATTAGAATATGTTTTTTTTTCTGGAAAAAGAATGACAAGCTATCAAAAGTAACACCAAGACTAGCAATTTAATTTAATATAAAAATTAATAAAACCCACAAGAAAAATACTCTAAATGAACCACTTTTACAATTAAGAAAAAACAATATGTAAGCATATACTTAGTATAATTTATGTATAATAATGTTGTCTTCATGAATTTCAAGTTAATTTGTTAAACACATATTAGTATAGCCAACATCACACAAAACACATGTAAGAAGGAAAAATAATTATATATAATATTTTTTCTGAACATTGCTTATGCACAAGTTATGGTCAAAGCATTCTTTGAAATATTCTCAACTTTTTATTTTTTGTTAGTTACTAATTGCTTAATGATTGTTCAGAATTTTTAATTGTATTTCTTAACCATAATGTAATTTGATTGTTTGCTCTTAAGCATTCTTGAAGTTCTTCAATATTAGTTTTTAAACAACAATGATTATTTCAATAATGAATTCAGAAATTATTCATGGGGCCATATAATTTATATTGCTCTGGAAAATCCTAAAATCTTCATTTTATGATGTTTTACTAATGCTATAATAAAAGTCAGCAAATAATTTTGAGTGACATATATTTGGAATATTTACTCAAGAACTCTGTGCAGTGACAATGACTCCATTAACTGTGTGTAGAGATTCAACACTGAAGGTATTTAATCTAGTTTCAGAGGAATCAAATCAATAACATTATCGTAAGGTCTTTAAAAGCGAAAGCTACCTCTGATTTTGACCATCTTGTTTGCATTTCAAGGGGTAAAAAATTGTACCGTGTGCACATTTTAAATCTGATCAACATTATAAGCCTCATATATTTTAATCTATGTTCTGCAAAGTATCCACAATAGTCATAAGTAACATTAAAATGTTTCTCATGTTATATTTCAGTAATTTTACTTGATAGCAATTCAGGTGAGTTAAATACTTTCAATCATTAAGAAAATTTGGTTCTCAATTTTTCTACTCTTTAAAAAAAAAAAAACCCATACCTCCAGTTATTGCACTTTCCAGACTGTAACATAGAGAAGCATACTGTACCTCTTACTGGGCTGGTGGTTGCCGATGTGGTTGTGCTGGTTGCTATGGCTACAGTGGTTGTGACTGTTGCAGTGGTGGGGGAGGGGATGATAGTAGAGGGAGGCAAAGTGTTGGGAACATCTGGTGAGTGGGAAAAAAACAAAATACAAAACAAAATCATATCATGCAAACAAAAGAGAAATACAAATACTTCAAACAATAAACATAAATTTTACTTAGGTTTAGAATTTACAAGCTTGAATATAGGGTACAAAAATGTACCACACAAATTCTGTCATTTTTTTTCACTTTTTCATGCTCTACCACAAGGCACAATCCTGGAGCTATGTTTGAGAATAAGCAGATATTTTGTAATATTTAAAGTGAAACTAAAATGACAAGAATTCCTTTTTTTCACTGAGTCATTTGAAAAGTTTCACATGCAGTAGCAAAATACATATAGGTAAAAAAAAAAGACATGCTTTGTCAAACTAATAAACGAAACAAAAACACATACAGAAGTAAACACAAATATCACCATATAGGATTAAAGAAATGTTAAGGATGGATATGTGTATGCTAGTTAAATGCCTCTGGATTTTTTTCTTTTAGGGAAACAATGAGAGGGAATAGGATAAAAGCAATCTTTAGAAACGGACAAACAAACAAAAGAAGCCAGTTGTTATTTTGTGGTTATTTTGCTTCTTCTGTTCTCACAAATGATGTTAATGTATATTTCACAGTCTTGCAATGCTTACCCCAAAAAGCTGGTAACGCCTTCTAATAATTTTGCAGTACCCAGGAGTCTTTGACAAGTATTGATTCAACTAGCAGGGAACCCGATATTCTGAAAGTTCTAAGATTTATCTTAATACGCATTCCAGGGAAAGTTACTGAACACAGACTCAAGCTATAATTTTCAGTCTGAAATCCATATCAATCCAGTTGCCAAGAATTAAAATACTGATTAAAATACAAAGAAAATACAGTGTAAAAAGAATAGCTTAGTGCTTAACACCCAAATCTTCCTTCCTTTCATTCAAACTAGCATAAACCGTGGAGAGACAGATTACTGAAAGAGGAAGTCAGAGTCAAGCTATGAGAACCTGAGAAGATCCCTGGAGAGTCAAATCTTGTCTCGAGTGCTAAGATGTGTCATTTACACAGTGAGAAAATTAGAAACAGTTCTTAAATTACCTGTAATTTCTCTGGTAGGGTTTGATTGCACATGTTTGTCATACAACCCTTCTATGTACAGCGTGCTTGACAGATTATTTTGCTATTAAAAGGTTTCCTGTCAGTCTCTCAGCAAAAGTCTTTGAGTCACCAAACATTTTCCAGTTCTTTATTTCTGATAAATGGCCCTACTCAAGCTGCAGACTCCACCTGCTGAATTCTCCACACTGGAGACACCAGCAAGCAGCAGGAGATCACTCTCTTATCTTGGTATTGATGTTTACACCTGTTTTTCAACAGGGAAAATGAGTCCTGGCCAGTCAAATTCAGAAAACAACCTCTGAAGATGCAATGGTACTACATGAATCACTAGAGAAAATGGGTGTTGCCTGGAGT
Organism: Thryonomys swinderianus; assembly: GCA_004025085.1. Lineage (NCBI taxonomy): Eukaryota > Metazoa > Chordata > Mammalia > Rodentia > Thryonomyidae > Thryonomys > Thryonomys swinderianus. The sequence goes on from PVIC010034024.1 coordinate 4,834, forward strand.
GCAATTTACCATAATCATAAAGTAGAATTGACTTTAGCAGTAATATAAATGCATAAATGTAATGTATATTTGCACATATCCCTCTCACTTGCTAATTTTCATAATATGTTGTTTCATGGTTATTGGATAAAAAGGTATTTGGACAGTTGAACTAAAAACTATTAAATTTTACTTGGATATGATCAAATCAATTAATAATTAGATATAAAATATATAGATAAAATTTAATTCTAAACAAAACCACTCTGTAGAGTTCTTCATTACTAGAAATGAAAATAATCTTGTTAACAATAAATGTTTTAATCCTAATCTAAAAGCAATTTTTGAAGTGTTAAAAGTTTTGTTTTAATATGTAGAAGTGTGAAACACTAACATCTCTGAAATTTACTAAATCTTAATTATGTGCTTGAATTTGTTTTGTTAGACTAAAACTCACTATATAGTTAATACTATACATCACTATATACTACACAAATAAAACTCATTAAATTATTTCATAATTTAGGCAATATTAAATTATTTCATAGAATTCAATGATTCATTTACTAAATTTAAAAATGTATGTAATATATAACATCACATATACTACTTATATAACCCATACTATCCTATGTGCATCCATTAATTATGCATATATAATGATATAATTTTGGGTGATACAATTTGTGTATTTAACTTTTAGGTAATGAATCATGAATCTCTTATAGAAAAACAAACACATGGGCTTCTTTAAAGAACACATATGAGCATTTATATTAATAGGACATGGAAAAGTAATGGCTCTAAGGTATGAAAATAGCTGCTTATACTTTTTCCTACACATAAGTTGTGAATTATTATAAATTAAACTTTTCATTTGTTTTATATATATATATATATATATCTCAAAGTAAAAGGTAAATTCTAGAGTCTTTTAATGTGTCAGAAAGAAATATTAAATCGAGTCAATTGAACAATTGCACCTCAGTGCAAATTCTAAGCTCTGAAATGTATTCAAGAAGTGAAAGTTATGGTATAAAATGAATGCAGTGCAAATACCACGGGTTATTTCTATAAAACCACAGTAATTGCAAAGCCATGATTTCAGCTTGAACCACAATGATCAACAAAATAAGTAAAATCTATGTCCAAATACCACACTAAGCCTTATAATAACATTTAACCCATACTCTGTTTTACACAGCCCACATGACAATAATGCCCAGACTTTTGCCTTCACCTGTTTTGAGGAAGCCACAAACTGGAGATGCCCTGAAACAATGGCGGGGGGGGATACTCAGCACTTGTATACCTGGTTTCTCTTCTTTACTTCTCAAGTATCAGATTACAATAGGAACATGTCTAAAGTCACTACAAGGGAACGAACCCGCCCTTTGAACATGTTCTGGAGATTGTTTTATCTATATTCTGTGCTGTCATAACACAATAGTTGTGTGTGCCCCAAGTCATTATGTATCATTCTATCCTTTTTGTCCACCAGTCAACTCCTAGTTTAAACATGTTCTCATTTGTAAGTTGTCATCCAGTATGCAATGACAGTATTTTCCTTCTTTGTACTTATAAGAACTATGTACATACCACTATATACAGTTACTATAAATTGTATCACAGTTGTGTTTGTATTTCAAGAGACAGCTCAGTCTTTGTTTTCTAAAATATCACTTTGCTTTGGGAGAAGCGTACCCTGACCCAACTCTTCACTAACTTTTCGTCGCACAGTAGTAGCTCCCTTTTCTTAATACACCTAGTACAATGCTACTGTCATGACTCAGCCTACTTTCTACCTGCTCTGAGAGGACTGCCTCTACCAGTAAATCCCAAAGAATTCTTGGCTCTCAATATTCATCATACTCTAGCTGCTGGTTCCCTCAGTGTCCCACCAGTGCCCCATGTCTCCACGTAAGCAATGATGGGTAGTTAGAACGTGACACCTATCCCACTGACTATTGATGTCTCCCTCTCTCTCTCTCCCTCTGGTGGAAAACATGTCAAAATACATACATCATGCTACAGTAACATTTTAAGATTTCTATTAATTTTTGGCTGAATATAAATTTTATTTTTAAACACTTGCTCATAGTAAAGTGCACAGAACATGCACCAAAGTTGTTTGTGGAATCAGTGGTTGGAAACTGAGAGGCTATAATAGGCATCTGACAGCCATCAAAGTGCATTGCTTGTATTTTTTCTGTGAAATAAAACATAAAAATGAACTCCATAGTATGGTTCTGTGCTTCCTAAGGGAACCTTCCTGAATTAAATAGATGCTTTATAAACACTCAGCTGATGGTAGTGATAATGTCAGTAGATAGGATGTATCACTAACCAAGCTGAATGCATGCTACATCACGTCACAAAGTTTCCTTATTTGTCATGTGTGAGATGAGTTTTAGTAACTCCTGTTAAGACCGATCAAGTCTAAAGGATTGCTACTGAAAATAAAAATGCAGCACCCTGAAAAATCTTGTAATCTAGTTGAAAAATTTCATTGTTTTTCAGTCTTTATATACTCTCACTCTTATCATCCAATTAAAATTAGAAGTCACTTTCTTCACATTCTAATGAAGGAAATAAAAAAAAAACTGCAACCACACTTTGTTATTGGAGCTTATTAGAGCACAAGCAATCCCATATAACCCTGTCAGAATGAAATCAGTTTCAACAAGCACTGTATACAATAAACTGCAGAGTGGTACAAGACCTTTTTTCCAATAACGAGCTTTTCAGGTTAAAGGTATGTTCAGTTCTCTACAAATGCAGTGTACAATAATTTCTAACTTGTCAACCTGTTTTTTTGTGTGGCAGTTTCTCTTTTTACAAGTGGCATTCAGAGTGGATTTTCGCAGCAAAATTAGGTCTAAAGAGCCCCCAAAAGCCCACACCGCTTGTTTCTCTCCAAAGACTAGTGTTGAAATAAGGAGAAAACTGCTGCCAGGTAGTCTGGAATCCATACGTTTAATTCCTTCCCACTGCATCTTACTAACAATGCCTTCGACTCCAGCATGGTCAAGAGGTAGTCAACACAAACAAGAGTTATCAGTGCAGTTGTACAGGAGTTAGAACTCTCTGGATAATAGAAATATAAAGCTGCATCTTTTTAATGCCAGGTGTGGTAGTTTACGTCTGTAATTCCAGCACTCAGGAGGCAGAGTAAGGAGGATTGCTGAGTTCAAGACTAGCCTGGGTGATAAGTAAGCCCAGGGCCAGCCTGAACTACAAAGCAAGACTGTGTCTCAAAAAAAGTGTCTTGTTCCTAGAAGGCATTCACATTTCTTTACCGTAAAAAAAAAAAAAGAAAAAAGAAAAAAGAAAAAAGAAAATCCTCATGCCTATAATCCTCAAGAGGCAGAGGCAAAAGGATTGCTGAGTTTGAGGCTCACCTAGGCTACATAGTGAGCTCAGGGCCACCTGAACTACAAAGTGAGACCTCAAAAAAAAAAAAAATAATAATCTTGGGCCGGAGATTTAGCTAAGTGGTTCCAGCGCCTGCCTTGCAAGCGCAAGGTCCTGAGTTTGATCTCGGTAACCACATACAATGCTGGGCGTGGTGTTTCAAGGCCACCAGCAATCAATACTCCATACCACAGTCCCGGGTGTGGTGGCTCACGCCTGTAATCCCAGCACTTGGGAGGCAGAGACAGGAGGATTGCTGAGTTAGAGGTGTGCCTGGGCTACATAGTGAGCTCAGGGCCAGCCTGAACTACAAAGTAAAACCCTATCTCAAAACAAATAAACAAACAAACAAAAACAACAACTTTAATCTTGTCCTGCTAATTCCATTGCCACTGGAAGCAATAAGAGGAAAGTTGACTGTGTTTGCTTTTACCTGTCCAAAGGAAGAAGGATCTTTATTGGTCCCAATACGTTCAGCTACATGAAGCAGCCTATTTGGATACGAGCATAAAATTTGACTGCAACACAGAGGCTGTCGCCTATGTGGCAGCCATGGCCTCGACACCACTGCATGACTTTTTCAAAGTCATAGAGGAAACTCAATGCTTCATAAAAAGGAAATGTTTGCAAAATAAGATTTGGACAAACTCCCTCCCATCTTTGCGGTAACTTCCACTGGTTTCTCATACAAATGGAAACCTTATACATGAATAATAAAAAGCTACTTTTTAAAAATGAAAACATGCTGCAATTTCAGCCATGGGTAACAATTATAAGAAAAATTTATGAATAAAACCAATGTGTTACTTGAAAAAGCACATATGTTTTTCTCTGAAGGGTTTTTCTTCAGCACTCCAATTTGATTAAAGTACAATGAAATTTAAAGTAAGATAAAAAATGCTTTTCATGCGGATGATCCCATACTCTTTGCCTACAATGATATCAAGCTTTTCCTTAAAGATCGCTACCTAAATCAGCCAATTTTATGGCTATTTTTTAGACTGCCCATTTGTTAAAAATCTTAAATCAAATCTGAACGTACAAATGTGCAGTATGATGTATTGTAAAATCCTGATTGAGGAATCCAGGTATTTTGATGTTTCATATAAGGCTCTCTGATGAAATAGGTGAAAGGCATCTTCTGTATTATTTATTCTCTGTGCAGCTGTGTTCTCTCATCTAAAAATTGAGGAGTTTGGACTAGATGATTCATATAAAGTTTTGCAGAGAAGGTTTTGGTCAGCAGTAGATCACAGATGATCTTCTGAAAGCAAAGTGTTTTTAGTCAAGAAAACTACATAGTTTTAATATGAATTTAAGAAATACAAAGAATTCTTATAGATGTTAGTTCAGATTCAAAATGCAATGATATAAACTTAAATATTGTGCTAGTTTTCCTCTTGTCTCTAGGAAAACTTGTGTGTTTGAAAATCTTGATGATAACCTAGATGTGATAGAAATGCTAATGCTTACAAGATTAAGCTTACTATCCACCCTTATTTAAATTGACCATACTCATATTTAAAATCTCTCTTAACCGTCTTATTAGATCCTATTTTTCAGAATTCATGTCTCATTCTACAAATAAGTAATTTAATTTATACTAGGTTATAAATTGATATCCCTATATAGATTTCTCAGCATAGAAATAAACAGTACTAACTGCAGTTTCATATTCTCTTCTATTTATTTCTTGAATTATAACATGTTTAACAATGCCCCATAGTGCGACATATGACTAAAACAGCTAAATTTTATTTCATCAAAAAAGGTAAGCATAGTCAGAATTATTTATTAGCTTAGTCACAATAGGACTTAGATTTACCTGGTAAAGTACTTCATACGTCACACTACGAACAGAGTGCTATAGTATTGTGATATGGATTTTTCAGGCCATACCCAGTATAGTTTTATATTTCCTACACAAGTGTTACCTTTATAGGAAATGACATAAATTTCTAATAAAAATTTTAAGTTAGAAATAACTATATAATTATGTATAAAATAAAGGCACATTTAAAGTCAATTGCATAACTGCTAATTTCAAATGTTTGTTAGGGTATTAGTTCTTCTCCATGCAGTTAGGTTGTGAATTGTTTAACTCTACAAGGTACCATTTACATAAGGATTGCTAAATGTTGTGGTTTGGATTGAAAATGTCCCAAAAGACCTCACATGTTCACAGGAAGAGTATTTAGGAGATGATTAAATTGGGGAGAGTGTATAATTCACTTGCTGTTAGGACATGAAGTTTGATGGGAAGAAGCATGGGCTGAGTGACAAGTGACCTGAAAGGTTTTTTTTTTTTCATACCTGGCTATTCCCTTCCTTCTTTGCTCTCATGTCACCGTGACCTGAGTGTCCTTCTTCCTTCTAGGCCCTTCTACCATGCCACACTTGCATCAGAACCTGGTGAGCACACAGCTAAAATAACTTCTCCACTCTAAGGTGGATGTGTCTGGGACTGTGTCTCATTGACGAGAAACTGACAAAGACACCAGGTGTTTATGGCATGAAAGCTGAAAGAACAAAACCTCTATAGCATGAAAACTAGCAGAAAGAATCAACAAATGGGATCTCATCCTCCTAAAAAGCTTCTGTACAACCAAAGAGACCACTGACACTGCTAAAAGGCAACCAAAAACATAGGAAAAAAATCTTTACTAGTTGTTTGTCAGACAAAGTGCTACTATCTAGAATATATAAAGAACTTAAATAAATCAGTCCCCCCCAAGTTTAAGGACCCAATTCAAAAATGGGCTTCTGAAATGAACAGCCACTTCTCAGAAGCAAAAGCAAAAGCAGCCAAGAAGCATACAAAGAAATCTTCAACATCACTGGTCATTTGAGGTTTCTATTTTGATGACCATCATGTAGCATGTGTTATACTGATTTGTCTCAGAATTAAAAGGATTGGTATCTATGGGCATAAGTGTATATATTGATATGTTTGTATTACATGTACCTGGTTGTGATTGTATGGATATGTTTGTGAATACATTAATATGTGCACGTGTATATAATTAATTGATTTAAATTTTTTACTGTTTAAGAGAGGAGAGAGAAATTTAATCAGTGAAGAACTATTGTCTATTATCTACCTAGAAGCTAGGAGTTCATAGAAAATGATGCACATAAAATCACTGATCTCAAGGAGATAATTCACTGTGAAGATGAAAAAGGTATTCTCACATATAAGAAAATGTACATATAATATGTATATGTGTGCACAAAGATTATACAGTAGTCAGCTGCTTAATGAAGTGGAAACAATTCTAAGAAATATATATTTAGATAAATGTAACACTTTGAGAATATTACAGTATGCTTTGAGAATATTAAGTATACTTTCCCAGATCTACATGAGAGATCAATCATTTGACAGTTTCCAATTAAAACATGATTTACGAGGTGAGCACTGGTGTTGATAGGTCATCAAATATTTCTAAGTTTTTAATAAAAGGAAGGATTATCCTCTAAAATAAGGATAATGATATAGTACAGCCAATATATATACAAGTAACACAGGCGTTATTATTATCAAGCACATAATTGCATGTCCTGTATCTCAACCCCCAGGAGAGCAGTGGCCTTGTTTCCATAAGCATCACCACACACAAGTGAGGAGTACAGCTGACAGCATTTGCTGGTGAGAGAAAGGAGAAATCAAGGGTCGTTCTTAGGTTCTCAAACAAGTATGTAAAATGTCACAGTGTTTTCGAAAACTGTTCTGTAACACGCTGCAAAGCAGATTAATTTAAATTCTATATTGTCTGTTTAGATATGCCATTTTCTCCTGAAAACTATTGCTGAATTTCTCACTCATGAGCCATCACACATTGCTTGGGTTTTTGAAGAGATGAGCCAATTAATGCACAAATACATGTATTTGAGTGAAAGGACTCTGCACTTCTGTAAAACTACAGTCAGGATTTATTCTACATAAACAAATCTAGAAATCCTGAATGCATGGATTCTATCCTTCCATTGACTAAATTCTAATGGCACACCTAAGAGAGAAAGATTATATGTAAAATGTTCAAGGAATGATTGTGTTGTAGAATGAAATTTTTGAATGATGTACTTTTTCCTCTCTCTCAGGCAGGAACAAAGCTGCTTCCTATATATATTTTAGCGAGGGTCCAACTAGAACTGCCAGAACGTTCACCTCAAAGTGACATAGCCCCGTGAAGGTTTTACTGTGAAAGCTGAAGCCTTAATTTATTCACTTCATGCTCCCCTTAAAATGCAGACATGGAACCCAGCTCAACTCAGTATTGAGTATGCCCACACATGCGCCCCTTCAAATACCTGATAGAGCAAACACTATTCCCGCCACCACTGTTTTATCCCATGGGATTTTGCTCTGCAGAGTTCAACAGCACATTCATCCAGTCAGAGGTACGCCTCTCCTACAGATATCAGAGCTTTCTCTACGTCTTCATGTCCAGAAATGATATGTTTTATCTCAGAGATTAAAGAAAGTGCCGTTTTAAGAATCATCCAACTAGTTACTGCCTGGAAAGTCTCAACCAGAGATGAGAGCGCTTCCATAGAGCTCTCCCATTAGTGTACTCTTTTCCTCCAAATGGATGGCTTTTCTATCTTTTTCTTCTTACACTATATATTTTTCCAATTACGCTTCTAAAGAAAGCTGCTCCAAAGGAAAAGTACTCATTATGAACACGCGGAATTAATTTACCAACTGGTAGGTCTTTTTCTATGTGAAAGAACAGATTTTAGCTGAATCTCTTTTTAATGTTTTCTAGGCTGTACATCTGTCTATTATCTATGCTTCTCTTTCCTGCTCCACACTCACTGATATAAGAACAAATATTCACTTTTTATTCTATCATGATCTGAAAGATCACCTTGACTAATAGAATAACTGAATATATATATATATATATATATATATATATATATATATATATATATATATATATATATATATATATTGCCTTCCAGTATTTCCAAATATTTTGTTTCTGGATAATTATAATAGTAAATTCATGTTATAAAAAACTGTCAACAATTTTAATCATACATTTTCTGTGAAGAACAGATATACTGTTTGCATTTTATTATAATTAATCCTCATTAGCTTAGAAATATTGCTAATCAAGATATGAATATGTGAAAGACACATCCCTATAATAAAGAATCAAAACACCCCACCTATGACTCAACTAGCTTCTCTTACCTACTTAACTGCAAAAGAGAATTTGCACTTAGGATGGAAAGAGAGTCTGGCTTCTACCTAGTGTCTGAGTGAGATTTTTATCAGAATTAGCCACAGAACTTGGAAACCTGGCTTTCAGCAAAGTCAGTATTTGCTTGTGGAAAGTTTTGTATCTGAGTATTTTTGACACTTGTTAAGAAAATCTGAATGAAATGGAAGTAATGGCCTTCTTGTTCTTTAAAGTTCAAAAGGCATATTTAATGTTTTAATACCATTCATGTGACAAAGAAACACAGAAACATTTCTAGGAATCATATTCTCTTCCAAGAAAATATTTTAAATTCAGACCATTATTTTTATAATTTTTTCCCACCAAATAACAAGAAAATATTATACATGATGCTATTCTATGTATATGTTGCTTTAAAAGTTAATTATCCTGGAAATATTAAAAACATAGAATGCCACAACTTAAATTGAAATTGTTTTAATAGACATGTAGATGAGCAAACATGTCATAAATACAAAGATATTTTAGAGGTAGCAGTACAGCAACTGTGATACTGTGATCGGCACTACAAGAAAAGGCATGTTTTTATCCTGTCTCACTGTATACTAATACCAGTTATGGAGAATAAAAGATGTGGTTTTCTAGAAATTAAAGCAAAAATGTGAAAAGGTCTTAATGGCTAACTTCATTCAAAGGCAAAATAGCAAGAGTTAAGATCCTGAATCAATGAATTTTTAAAAACATCTTATTTATTCAAGGAAAACTAGTGAAGGAATAGAGTAAGTTAGATCAGTGGAAAATGACTTTAACACACACATGGATTTGAAGAGGGAGGAAGTAAACAATGGAAAGCTTTCTGGAATAATGCACTTCAACCTCACTATAACTATCAGAAACATGAGTTAATTCCCTGCAGAAGCTCTGAACAGACTCTTGGTCACTCTAACCTGTCCTCTGCACCTGTGATAATGTAACTGCTGGTGGGAAGAGTAATGACCTAGTCAAATTTTTCTATTTGTATGATTGTGTTTCTTTATGTATCCTGAGGAGGGCATTTTGGTTAGAAGAGACATAAAAGAGTTCTAGTATCTCTGTCCAGCTTATAATTGTACTTGGAGAAATGGTTATAAATTTTTATAATATGAGTTTAAATAAAAAATTTTAAAATCATGAGGAACATTTAGAAGTAAGAAGGTTCAAACTTGGAGAAATGTAGTTTGTGTTTGCCACTTCTCAGCATTTCCTAAAACCCATATATTCTGACATTTTCAAAAGGGAAAGGTTTAGTCAGTTGATCACAACCAAAATTAGCCTGTTAGTGTCAATTCCCAGTGGCCACTCTTTATATGATAAAATAAATGTCTATTCTATTCTCCATAACAGGTGAATACAGACCTGAATAGTCTTTGCTTGTGGAGAATATAGTTTACTTAAATCCTCTAAACTTGACATTGTATTAGAGAAATAAGCCTGATTACAACTTCTGTCCTACTGTCTATATTATTAATCACTATAAAATTGAATTTTCATCTTTATCCTTAAAAAGAATTTAGTATTTTCTCATCTTCCAGTACTATTAACCTAGTTTACAGTCTGAATACTTTTGAGGGAAGATTCGTGGCAGTAAATTGAATATAATTCTTCAGGAGGACTTGAGACAGCCTTTGTATAATGATATTAGTAGTATTATATTACTTATATTTACTGTGTTTCTGTGTCCTTGGTACTGTGCTGGCCACTTTCATTTATGATGTATAATATTTATTTATGAAGACAGCAGATGCCCTGTTACCATTTTTTTTAATTTTAAATACTCAGACTACACTTAGAAGCTGTAGTCATCTATGTGATTGTGTGACTACATTCATAGATAACTGCTTCTACTTTGTGATGTAATTATTTGCATGCATAATTATTTTCCATATTAAACTATGGTCTCCTTGAATGCTATTCACCTTTGCATCACACTTTGAATGCTTCTACATTCAAAACGTAATCATTGAATGTCTATGTGCAGAATCAATGAATTGCTCTCTCAATCCGTTATTTAGTCAGAAGATAACACTACGAAGCAATTTAATTACAGATGATTTTTCTAAATAAATGTATGAGATAACAACAGTAACAGAAACAAACTTCAACACTTACAAAGATAGAAAATATTCCCAATATTGAGTGTGATCATGATGTGTATATACAATGTATCAATAAAGGGAAAAATAAACTAAAAAAAAAGCCAGACTGCAAGAGAGGAAAAAAATACAAAATACAATAAATGACTATGATTGAATGGATTATTATATTATTTTAATAGATTAATTTTTCATATCTATGAGTTTATCAATAAAAGTGCTAGTTTCTCTTCTAGTAAATCCTCTACAGTATAAATATTACATAGCTACATTTTTTTAACCTTACAATTGTTTGTATGCTGTCTTCTATTACCCTTTCCTTGATGGAGAATTTAAAAATGATAATTTTATTCTACTTCACCCTAAAATTTTCAAAGATGTATTTAGGAAAATTCCTCCACTGCAGGTAACAAAAATTGTCAGAGCTGGGCCACAGATCTGGCTCAGTGGTTCCAGCGCCTGCCTCGCAAGCACAGTGGTCCTGAGTTTGATCCTGGTGACCATATACAATGCTGGGCATGGTGACTCACGCCCACCAGCAATCAATACCACATACCACAGTGTGGGCATGGTGGCTCACGCCTGTCATCCCAGCACTCAGGAGGCAGAGACAGGAGAACTGCTGAGTTTGAGGCTTGCCTGGGCTACATAGTGAGCTCAGGGCCGGCCTGAACTACAAAGCAAGACCCTGTCTCAAAAAAACCAACCAAACAAACAAAAACTGTCAGAGCTAATAATAAGTAAATGTGGCTATATTTAAATAATGGATTTCCATGAACATTAGTAAATTCTAGCCATTAGCATGGTATCTATATAATAGATGATTTCACAACAAAGTACTAAGACCTCTATCAAGTTAAGAATTGGCAGAACCTGGGCAACTGTACTACACTCAGGCATGAGTCTCAGTTCATGAAAAACTCTCTGTATTACAGCTGTATTAAATTATCACAGCTAATGCAAAATGAACGTGGTGTAAAAGGTGAAAGGGTAAAGTTCTCACAAATGATCGCTTATCACTGCATTCCAAAATGCATAGAGCATTCATTATAGAGTGAAATGCTACTCACTTTTCATCATTTCATGCAGTTTTGAAACAGTAAAACCATTAAGAAGAGCGAAGCTTTTATATTTTTACAACCAGTGACTAATGAAACATTATACTCAGTGTGCAAAGGGGAAAAAGAACTTTCGTTTGTAATGAACCCAATTGAAGCCCTTTTCAAACACAGCATAGTATGGTTTCACTGTTTCATTGAACCTCTCATTACTTGTGTCAATAATCATAGGTAAACTACTGTTGAACTTCACTCCATTAATCTACCAGCATGAATAGCATTAATCTATGGGGTGCTTTTGATGAATTGGAGTTCAAACAGCAAAGCCCAAAATGACTTATTACAAAATGCTTAGAGAAGTATTTGTGAGAAATACGTCAACTTCCAGCTACCTAAAAGTACTTGGCTATTTGGGAAGCCATGCTGTTGACTAGCTTGCAAACACTGGGAAAGAACATAAATTTTCTCCACTGGACTTACTCTAAAAAAAAGACAAGTGACATACTTTTCATCTGAGTATATTATTTGTTCTGGCACTTCCTCTCCAATTCTCTATGTTTTTATAGTATGTTGCTTTCTGCGCAATGTGACATGCTATACAACATGCCTCTAGGTTGGCAGAGACTGACAGAGAGATACTCTTAGAAAATATAGAGGGAATCAGAAGGAGTAAAATTATCTGGCGGCACGTTCCAAACACCCAAGTGCCCTACAGTGGAATCTCCTTTCAGCTGCTGCCATAAGGACAGAATCTGTCATGTTGACATACCTAGTGGCTATTTCATTCTCTCTGGCTGGAAAGCAGAGATTATCTATGCAGACTTACTCCAATAATTCCAATTTATCGTACTAATACCATTAGGTGAATCTTTTTCACAGATGAACATTGTACCATTCTTGAGATACAAGAAATAAAATGTTTTCTATTTTCCAGAAGTTTATAAAAGTGGAGAGCATTTCCTGATTGTTCTCACTGGCTTACCACAAAAATGTGGTATTAAGGGTATGCAGACATTGTAAAACTAATATAAAAATAGTAATATTATATATTACAATATTTTTCAAACTTTAATATGTGCCTACATCACAGCAAAATAAAGACTTCAAAACTATGTAAGTCAGAATAAATTTTACTTGTGAAGATCCAGAATTGACTCTTCGATTTTTTAGGAAATTATAAAACAAATCCATGATCCTAACAGTATTAGGTTCGTGTGAAAATATCAAATAAATGCATTATTTTCATAAATTCTAAGATCCACTGGATTTATTACAGGACTTATTTTATAAAATACTGCTAATGCTTTTGCTGTAATACCTAGAATAAAACAATATGCTCAGTGCCGGGTGTGGTGACTCACACCTGTAATCCCAGCACTTGGGAGGCAGAGGCAGAAGGATTGCTGAGTTTGAGGCTTGCCTGGGCTCCATAGTGAGCTCAGGGCCAGCCTGAACTACAAAGTGAGACCCTGTCTCAAAAAAACAAAACAAAACAAAATAAAACAAAACAAAACAAAAACCCAAAAAACAATATGCTCAGAAAAGTTTTTCTCTATGAAATATGCATGGGAATTATTATATTCTCTTATAGTTTCTCTTGGGAATTCATAATGCAGTCATATATAAAACAAATGCTGAGAAACCTGTTTGATTTCATTTTTCCAATGTTTATCAGTCTCACAAACAGTCAGCTTTATTTAACAGCATGTCAAAGCTATATCATGCATAGCCATTATGGGTTTTGGAAGTTAACAAAATGGTGATTCTTTTCACTCATGGATATTTGTATTTCTTATTATTTTGTTATAATTGAACAAGATAAGGTAAATGCTGTCAAGAAAAATGTCTACAGACATTTCAAATTATTGTTTATAAGAAATTAATGACAAATATTTTATACATAACTGTCTTTGCTATACTTCAGTGACAAACTAGCTTTTTCTGTACCCAGTTATAGCATAAAATCTATTTTTATAATAAAATTGAAATTAATTTAAAGACAATAGTTTTCACAAATCTGGGTTATGACTAAAGACATTTACTAATTTATTAAGCAGCACCAAAAATAAAATAAAACATTTATGAGAAGCTTTTTGCAAAATAACTTTGCTGTGATTTTATTTTATTACTATGTCATAAACCATAGTAAATGAAATGGTTGGAGATAATTTATGAGACATCCTTCTGAGAGAAAAATAAATCTTTTCATTTTGTTTATTGTTCTAAAGGTTTTGACAAATTTCAACCACTTTCGAGGTCATTCATCCTTTTGCATCTAATATTTTCAGAAAGTACTCACCGTGTACAATGAGGACATACTCAGCGCTGCTTTGGCCAATGGTGTTTGTGGCTTCGCATCGGTATGTACCGTTGTCCGTTTTGTTCAGGAAGAGGATGTTTAGCTCCCTCCCACTCACAACCATTCGATCAGGATCTGGTAATTCTCCACCATCTTTTGTCCACAGAACAGGTTCTGGCCTAATGGATTCAAACATGCATATAGATAGGAAGATATTATTGCATATCTTGTGAATTAAGTAAATCAGGCAAGTTATAAACAGGTATCAACCATTTTGTGTTCAACTATATATTGACGTGTATAAATCAACAAGAGGAGTATCCTCCACTCACAAGATTTGGAAATGGCAAATACAATTTAGTTTTTAAAAAAACTATCTCTACATGTTTTCAGTACATAATGACTATAGTATCATGGAAATTTGATAAAGGCACATGAACATCTTAATTATTTTTATCTTTCCTTCTTCGTTTCTCCTGTGTCCCTTCATCTGAAATAAATATTAGCCATAAGGTCCTCATATGCTATTTCTTGCAGCAGTTACTGTAGGTGCTCTGCCTGGGTCAGTGCCCAGAGATCTGTTTCTAATGGATCTGTTTCACATTGCAGGACTCCTGGACTACAGTGTGACACCCTTTTTCTCTCTTCCTTCTCTTCTCTTCTCTTCTCTTCTCTTCTCTTCTCTTCTCTTCTCTTCTCTTCTCTTCTCTTCTCTTCTCTTCTCTTCTCTTCTCTTCTCTTCTCTTCTCTTCCTTCTCTTCTCTTCT